>JAANYP010000800.1:189629-291829 GCA_020465985.1 Centrapalus pauciflorus | reverse complement strand
TCCACCTTCAGGTGTAAAATGTCCAGAAATTTGTCACCAGGGTACAGGACTTCATTGGTGATCCCAACAGCTTTGAATCATTTACTAGAGCAGTGAACCTGGTGTAGGTTTCAGTAGAGTCTCCTTTGGTTAGCAAAGACGAGTGTCATACTGTCTAACAGATTGTTGATCTGTTGTCACAGTGTGATGTGTGGGTCCATCATAGACGGTACACCAAAGTATCCACATCTCCTTTGCGTGTCTTCCATTTTCTCCCACCTGCTTGAACACATCATCAGGAGTAAGAAATGGACCAGTTGTTTCTGGCCTTCTGCGTCCAGAGCCACATCTCTTGTTCTTCATCAGCCATTGAGTCTTTAGCTTTCAAAGTCCTGATTTCAGGGGCGCTCCTTTGCAACCGCTGTGGTAGTTACTAGTAGTAACAAGGTTGGGCAATGAGGGACCCTCCATTCACTATCTCTGTATCCTCTGCAGTTGTTACATCCAGATTCTACTAAGTAGAGCCATCATCTCTCACTTTTCCAACCAGAGAAGTTTTGATGATTAAATTTTGGAGGCTTGCCCATAGAGCCATTGTCATAGTAAGAAGAATTTGCAGCACTGTTGTCCATGGAAACTTGGGAGAATGAGAGATCTAGAATGACACACACTCTAAACTGCTCTGATACCAGTTGTAGGTCCCGAGAGGTTCCCAGAGTATATAGTTATAAGCTGTAGAGGGGGGTGAATACAGCAATTTAAAAACTACACACTCTTTTCTCAATGTTTGTATGTATTATCAACAATTTGTTAATTACAAACAAGCTTGAATGCGGAATAGTTCAAGCTGATATGACAGATACAACAGTATGTTTACTAGTCTAAGACAGACTCGAACTAGTATACAATGAATACACTCACTAAGAAGCACTCACTGTGTTTACAAGACTTAAGGAACAGCTTAGGTAAAACAGCTTAGACACACAGATGCTGGTTTACAGAAGACTTGCATGCATGAAGATCACACTTGCACGTTCACTCTTGGTTTAAGCACTTAGCTTTCTTCACCTTTTTTTCTGACCTTAGAAGCTTCCTTTTAAACTCACTTAGAGGATCTCAGAGAAACATCTTCATTGGACATAATGAAAAGGAAAAGTCTTGTTGAAAAGACAACATAACCTTTTCTGCACTTTTCTGAAAAGCAGACTTGTCTTCACATGTGCAGAACTTTTGTCTTTTTACTTTGTCAACTGTTGCATTGCCTTTAACTAATTTAGGAATGTCAACTTTGCGTCTTTCTTCCCTGTAAAGGCCTATTTTGATATAAGAAAAAGGTCTGTCACCCTTTTTCAAATATCCTTTTGTCTTCATGTTACAGAACAGCGTGGGCAGGCTGAGCAGTTCTGTTTTCCACTTTGTCTTCGACTTTGTAAACTGATCTTGTAGTCAAAAACAATACATGATGACTTGGAAACAAATTCCATAAAGTGTTTAGCCTGTTCACAAAGAACAGGTTCTGTTCACAAAGAACAGAACACTTTAAAAATGCCCAAGCTGCTCAACAGTGTAGAGCAGCGTAGACAGTTTATGTCCAGCCTGTTCAGCAGACAGAGCAGCTTGGACAAACTGTCTTAGTTGCAACACATGCAACATATAGAACAGCTTTAGACTGATATTGCAAATCATTTTCAAGTTTCAATAAGGCATATAACAGGCCTTAAATTCAACCTTCAAATGTATCAACAGGTTTGATTATAAAATCTCCCCCTCAGATGTAGAATAGGTTTGACTGAGGCCTTTTTGTGCCTAACAGTTTGAAGGCACAGTAAACCCAATACAAGCGTTAGATTGGATAAGTCATACTGAAGAGATCTTCTGTATTTCAGAATGTCTGGACAGCAATAGAGTTAAGTTTGCTACAGCACTGTTCGTTGGAGCTGCTAGAGCCTGGTAGAAAACACATGGGAGCATCTATGGTGAGGAAGCAATTATGACATTGGACTGGGAGCAGTTCTTGGAGATGTTCAACACCAAATACTGTTCAACAGACAAACAAGACGAACTCGAGATGCAGTTGATGCAATTGAAACAAGGAACTAAGACCGTTGATGAATATGAGCATGAGTTCTCGAGACTTTGCGACTACTCGTCATATCAAGTAGCAACAGAAGAACGTAACATAAACCGATTCAGACTGGATCTGAATCCAATATATAGAAGACAAATGAGTAGCATAAAATTCAAAACATATCTCAGCATAGTGGAAGCAGCAAGAATGGTGGAGCGGGAATTCACATATTCGAGTTGTGAACCCGTTATGATGGCTATAAGTCCTACTTGTCCATCTCCACCCAAAAAACAGAAATCCAGTAGATTCTTCGGTTCATCAAAGTCCAATCAGCAGCAGTCACAAGCATCCTCTACACCTCAGAAGACTAGAGTCTATTCCATACAGTCAGGAGCACGACCATGTAAACGCTGTAACAAATTTTATAGCGGACGCTGCAACCCTATAGATGTGACCTGTTACACTTGTAAACGGATTGGACATGGAAGCGATGAGTGCCCAGAAAGGAACGACGTATGCTACAACTGTGGTGAGCGTGGACATTATGCCAAGCATTGCCCAAATGCACGCGTGCTTACTAATCCGGAACAACCAGTTGGCAGAGCAATTCAACAGAGTACTACAATGATACCTACAGCAAAGGCGCGAGCTTTCCATATAACTGCTGAGGATGCCGAGGAGACGCCAGAAACGCCAAAAGACCCCAATAGTAACTAATAATAAGTTTCTTATATGATAAAATGATTTAATTCTGTTATCAGATCAATTTTAATTCCCACATAAGTATTGAGTTAACTGTACAACCCTGTCATCGATAGTGAATAATGCGGATGACATATGGGTTGTATCAGTTGAAGTTACGATACAAATACATTTCCAATCAGAAATTATACCTATAAACAATATTGGTATTGTAATCTGAATCATGTATGATTCAAAAGCTCTAAGAAATCAAAATATAATCCTAAAACACGAGCTACTTCGTAAATCCTTGTAATCTGAATGATTACAGCGTGTCTTATAATGAGACAGAGGTAGAAGTTGCTGATCCAATAAATATTAATGAGAAGAGTATTTGAATCGAGTAATTAAGCACCGAATGACAACTTTATTTGAAATCAAAGAAGTCAGAGGCACAAAGCGAGAGTGACAAAGAAATAGATTGAGATCTTTGTAAAGTCAAGCGATTGGTCATGAGTGGCCAATGAAATGCCCGTATATACCAAAATAATTGTAAGAATGGATTCTCACTATGTCGACGCGAGACTAGTGAGATATCTAATATGGAATTCCTATTCCACCTAACTGCATATAAAATGAAAAGCTTCCGCCAAAAGAGTAAAGTAATTTTAAATTTAAAAATTCACCAATGAAAAGTCAAACATAAGTCTATTCATATAATTAAACAGAACCAAAGGTTAGTGCTTTGTCAAAGCCCTCTTGACCAAATTGCACAGTGAATTAATAGAGGAAGGCGATGACGATAAAGTAGAAGATGATGTAAATGGTCGTGGAGACGGTTTTGGAACGCTGGTAATTCGAGACCTGACTTCAATGACAGAAACTGTCGTCATGTCTAATGAATCACACCGAGAAAGCCTAAGTAAATTGTTGATTTCTATCAAAATCATTTCCTTGGAATTCGATTCTGTATAGCATTTGTTTTCCATATCGTTAAAATTCCTATTCGCTGGAAGATTTGAAAGCGTATGATCTCTTCAAGTTCTTGATCATGTTTGACTTGCCTGAAATATCCATTAACTGCTTAAACGTTGCGAAGTAGATGTGGTCGATTGTAACTCCAAATTTTGATTCTCTGTTCGAACTCCTGTTTTGTTCAGCGAGCTTTAAAATGCAGCATTTCAACATTTTGCCTAAACCTCTCATTCTTGGCTTCTAAACACTCGATCATCTTGGAGGGTTTTTCTTCTCGAGAGGCTGTTTATGTAAAGGATTTGGCGAAAATGGTAACGCAATTGGAGAGGTAGGTGAGGTGGAGTCGTTACACCAAGAGTTGGCTTCGGTTGTTGCGTCGGAGGTTAATTCCATTTGTTTGTCAGAGCAAAGAAAATTATAAATCTTTATAGCAAGTCAGCACAAGTCAAAAAATCAGCTAAGCGATTGATGATTGTAACATCATCAATAAAAGAAACATAAAGTACAGATATCAGACTCCTGAAAAACTCTATAACTATTTCAAGAGCAAATGAAAAGAGATATGAGCTAACTAATATATAGAGATGCTAGCTGAATTGAAATTAAATCTCAAAAGTCCACAAAATGAATATATAACTGATAATCAGAAGTCCTAAAAAATCTCTTATGTGATTGCATAAGTTAGCAAATGAAATTTTGCTATAATACAGATGAGAGATTTAAAAAGCCATAACTGGCTTAATATCAAACGAAAAAGAGATATATGAGTTAGTTAATGTATTGAGTTATTATCTGAATTGACTATGCATAAGCCATAAAGCTCACATATTAAGAGTACGAATAATAAGTTAGAAACTCCTAAAATGATCAAAGATAATTACATAACAGCGAAACAATGAATTAAATATGAACTCCGAGGAGAAATTTGAGTTTCTTGTACTTGTGAATCTCAAAGAAACATAAATCATGAAACACAGATGGTGCTCGTTCAGTGGAAACAACACAAAGATTCGCATCAGTCTTGGGAATTAAGAGATATCATAAAAGCTATCTATCCAAATCTGCTCGAATATATCTAACTTCGAGGACGAAGTTTGTGCATGGTGGAGCCCATTCTGTAACAACCTAACTTTTAGCCCAATTTATTATCTGATTATCGAACCAATAATGTAATTTTATTACATTATTTGAATTATAATTTAATTAAGTTATGAAATATTTAATTGAATTATATAAATATTATGAATTATGATTTAATAATTATTAAAGATAATTAAATAAAAGAGATATAAGATACGAAAGTAATAGTGGGTTAAGTAACAAACATAACTAGTTGAAGTATATAAACATAATTAAGGTTCATTAAGCAAGATCTGACTCTCTCTCTAACTTTCTCTCTCTCTAACTTTTTCTCTCTACTCTCTCTCTACTTCTCTCTAAAATTCCTTCCAAATCGACCGACCGATTATCAAGATTTATATGTCATCGGAAAGATCTCGAAGCATACTACAACAATCTATCATCGCATGTAGGATATCATACGAATTTGAGGTAAGAAATTACGTTTAAAGTTTTTATATTTTCGGTTTTAAAGGTATAAATTCGAATCTAGAATTTTCATGAGATTAAAACTATTTTTAGCTAGAATTTGATAGATTATGTATAATATAATTGTATCTACACTTAATATCTAACATATTAGTGAATTTAGGCTTAGAAATTTATGTTTTAAAGTTGTAACTTATGAACAAATTCGAGATACCAAGAACAAACTCGAAATGCATGAACAAATTCGATTTTTAAGCTAAATTCGAATATTAGTTCGAAATTGATATTTAAATTCGAATAAGGTTCGAATTTGTGCAATATATTTGAATTTAGCTATAATTGAATCATGTGTTTCGAATTTAATCCCCTTTATTCGACTTTAGCCCTTAAATTCGAAATAAGCTTCGACTTTAACCTATGAATTGATTTTGTTGCATTCAAAATTACCATCATGCTTCGAATTTAACTCTTCATTTGACTTTAACCTTATTTCAAATTTAAGCTTTGAATTTAATCATCATTTGATTCGAATTTGATACAAGGATTTCGAATTTAATTAGTAAATTTGAACCACACTCCCTAAATTAGAATATCTTGAATAAAACACATGATCAACACATAAAATAACAAAATAATTGGTTTAATGATTAAATATATATACATACATACATACATATATATATATATATATATATATAAATATATATATATATATATATATATATATATATATATATATATATATATACACAAAGATCCTTTGAAAATTTAATGAAAGCTAAGAAAGATTCTAAATAAAGATTGATAGCTATATTTATCTCAATATAATTAAAGAGATGAGACTTTGAGATTAAATACCAACGAACGAACATTGATATTATTATTCAAATGATTCAAAGGCTAATAAATATCAGAAATGATATGATTAACAGATTGAGCAACAAGTAAAATGGCAAGCATCTGAAAGTCTGATATAAATCAGATAGTGGTTCTAATCCACTACAGATTGTGAGCAACAAAGCCAGAGCCAAAAAGTGCAAATAACCAGTAACAGTGAGTTGTAGATTTTACTTTAACTGCAAATTATGTGAATTGAGACTTTTGTTGCATGATCTTGATTTTTATTGGCATTCTGATCTTATTGAGCATATTGATAATTGTCATGATTACTATGAATTGTTGAGCCGATCATTTATTCTTGTAGCTTCTATTCTTTGACGAGTCAATTGATTGTTAAGCTTAACACCACCACTATTGCTCAGTGTTGGGTTAATGTTAGGCTTATGATGTGCTGATTTACGTGATGAAAGCCCAGAGGGTAGCTAGAGCTGAGCATTCTGATGATACCCATATAGCAATTACTGGTAGCTAGCCCAGTACGTGGCTGATCCCCACTAATGATGCGTGTGTATGGAGTTATCATCATCCGAGCATTCCTTATGAATTTGTCTAAAAGTCTCAAGAGCAACAACAGTTTTATAACTGGGAGCTGAGCAAAGTCGCGCATCAAAAGAGCATTAATTGGCCAATATCCCTTCGAGATTGAGCTGTGCATGAGCCTAGTGCAGTGCATAAGCAATAGAGCTGAGTCGTGCGTGAGCCGAGTGCAGTGCATGTGCTTCCGCGTTCATAATTGCATGTTAAATGTGAAATTCTACATTCTCACTAAGCAAATAAGCTTACCCCGTTGTTGCATTATTATTCAGGTAAAGGCAAAGGATTGGCTTGACCTAGTTCATAGGTCAGGACTTTGAAAGAGCTTGAAGTGCTTTAGAACCTGTTTCAACATCTTGGTACTTGATTGATGATTGAGCTCTGGGGTTCGGGGCTAGTTTACATTTGTGCTTTGATGTAATAGTTTAGAAGTGGGTACCCTATTACTTAGAATTTTCTCTGTTGAAATTAACTTTAATTCCGCACTGTTAATTTAATCTTAGTTTCCTGATTGATATTGCATTGCTACTGGGCCTAGACTTAAGACCTTTGAGAAATCATGGGTCTCACACTTTTAGCCCTTTGTCAGACCTGAGATCACTCAGCAAATCCTTGCAACCTGTCATGTGGCCTGAGCAGCCGCTGTCCAAGTACCAAACCTGGCTTGGTTGTTTAAACTGCGGAGTCTCATAGGAAAATATTAGTTTTTAGGCGAACTCATCATAAGGATGAGTTCTCCTTCTTCATCAAATTTGTTGATGGACCACTTAGATCTACACTAATATTTCCAATTTGGATTGTATCAACTTGGATACTATCCTCAATGACCATGTTACTTCCAACACTGCTGGTTTTTGCAATTTGGAACTAGCAGTGTCAGCAGGCCTTAAGTCTTTGGCCATATGAGTCTTCTTCCCACATTTATAGCATTTTCTCTTTTTAGACTTTTTGGAAGAAGTACTCCCAGAAACAGATTCTGGGATATCCTTGTTGGCCTTGTCAGCAGGTTTAGAAAACTTATTACTGTTTTGAGAAGGACAAACAGTTTGAGTCGAAGGCACAATAGCAACAGCTTTACCTGTGTCCTCTTTCCTCTTTTTAGGAGGGCAGAGATCAAATATTGGAAGTTTAATTGGCTTTTGTCCTTCCACAGGTTTGGAAAACTTATTCCCAACTTTCTCAGGTTGAGCAATGGTTTTTCCTTTGCCCTTACTGAGATCTGATGAATGTTCCCTGTCAACATAATCACTACTTCTGGTTTTGAAAGACTTACCTTTGTTTATAACAAGTTTTCCGCTATGATTTAAAAACTTATTTGAAATCTCAGCAGATTTTCTTTCAACATGAGACTTACCCATGTTGAAAGCAGGCTACTTACCTTTTGAAAACTTTTTCTCAAAATGTTCAACATCTAAAGTGTTAACATGTTTCTTCCCATCAGCTTTAGATCCAGAACCTGTCTTGTTGACAGGTTTAGTGTCCAAAGCTGCAGTTTGATCTTGTTTTCCCTTCTTTTGTTTGTGTGAACCAGCTATGCACTTAGCAGGCTGATTTGATGGTGAACACATTCCATCACCAGTCTTCAAAACTTTTTCACACAAACTGTCAGTGTTTTGAGGCCTGACGAACCTGTTTGTTGAGACTAGCTTTTCATTTACTCTTTCAATAAAAGTACTTGGAAGCTCACCAAGAGTGGATAAGTCTTTTTCTAGATTATTTATATCAACAATTGAAGCTGCTGTATCAAGATCCCCTCCAAGATAGGCTTGGATTTGAGCAGATATCTGTTGACTGATACAATGATTGACATTCTGTGCAAATTGGCACCAAGGATCCACAATCTTTTGAAGCTTGGGATGCTTTGAGTCTGTCTCTCTCTTTTCTTCTAATAAAATGGTGTTGATGTGTTTTACTTCATCAAGTTTAGTTTCCAACACATGGAAGTTGTCCAGTTTATTAGTTTTTGTTTCAAGATCAGTTTTTAAATTAGAGATCTCAGACATCAAAGCATCATGGTTCTCAATAGCAGCTTTTAATCAACAAGTAAATATTCAAACATTTTAACTTTTTCATTAGAACTGTAATCCATAAAATTTTGTAGCTTATACATCATACTTGGGTTCCAGTTCTCTAAGCTACTGAGAGCTTCAGCTTCAGCCAAGTCTTGTTTGTAGTTGCTTGTTGAGGGGACATCAGTGTTGGCCATCAGACAATTGTTATCCTCTTGATTAGATGATGACTCAGATTCTTCCCAGTCACAAGTCTCAGCCATTAGTCTCTTCTGCTTGTTGGAAGCCACTGAGTCTTCCAACTTTCTCAGCTTAGCCATGGTCATTAGGTACTTAACCCTGTAGCCATCGTCTTATTTGTCTTGAATGGTTTGGATGAGGAGCCTACAGCTTTAGACACACAGTCAGCAGCTATATGGCCTGTTTTGCCACATTGAAAGCACTCAGCCTTAGTTTTGTGAAATGCTTTCTTTTTTATGGCACCTGACTTCTGTTGCATCATCTTTCCACCAAACCTCTTCTTATTGAATTTTCTGACAAGCATAACAATCATTTGCTCATCATCAAATTCAGTAAGATCTTCATAGTCTTCTTCCTCAGACAATTCTTCCATTTCATCATCAGCCTGTTCATTAGCTTGTACCTGACCAGCAGGTTGTCTCACGCTGGCCACTAAGGCAGCACCTCTTTTGGACATTTCTAAGGCTTTTCTTTTCTGTTGCCTTGATTGTTCATCATTTAGTAAGGATCCATACAGATTTACAAGATCGATACCTCTGATGGTGCCTGAGTTTCTTAGGATATTAGAGAAATAATTCCATTCCTCAGGCAGAATGTCCAAAAATTTGTTTACCAGAGTTAAAATGTCTTTAGTGATCCCAACAACTTTCAAATCATTGATTAGAGCAATGAACATGGTATAGGTTTCAGTGAGAGACTCCTTTGGCTTTACAAAGAATAGTTCCTATTGTCTAACAAGATCGTTGATCGCATTGTCCAGTGTGATAGTGGGATCATCATAGACGGTACACAAAGTATCCCACATCTCCTTTTCAGTCTTCATTTTTCATCTTGTTTGAACACATCATCAGGAAGAGAAATAACTAGGTTGTTCCTAGCCTTTGCATCAAGAGCAACCAGCCTTTTGTCTTCATTAGACCATTGAGCTTTAGCCTTTGCAAAGGTCCTAATATAAGGAACAGATCCATTAGTAGCAATAGTGATAGTAGTAACGGAAGTTGGCACATAGGGTCCTTCAATTACTATCTTTGGTAGTTGTACGTCCAGATTCTCTAAATAGAGCATCATTCTGCACTTCCAGCCAGAGAAGTTCTGATAATTGAACTTGGGAGATTTTGCCATAGAGCCATTTTCATAGTAAGAGGAAGAGCTGGCAGCACTCTTGTCCATGGTGGGAAATGGGGAGATGATAGATATCTAGAGTTAACACACACTCTAAACTGCTCGGATACCAGTTGTAGGTCCCAAAAAGTTTCCCTAGTATGTTGCTCTAAGTGGTAGGGGGGGATGAATACAGCTATTTAAAAATGCAACACACTTTATCAATGTTTGTATGTATTATCAACAAGTGTTAATTACGAACAAGCTTGAACTGCGGAAAGGTTAAAGCTGAGATGACAGAAACAACAGAGACTACTAATTTAAGACTCACTCGGACTAGTTACAATGAATACACTCACAAAGATGAACTCACTGCTTACAAGATACACAGACAGATAGCTTGAACAAGAACAGTTTGGACACACTTAACTGCTATATTCAAGCAGACTTTGCATGAATTAAAACACACTTCTTTGCACGTTCTAAATATCACACTCTTGGTTATCTCACATTCCTTAGAAACTTCCTTTTATATTCTCACTGAGAATCCCAGTGAATCTTCCTCATTGGACGTAGAGATAGATGAATGTCTTTCCAAAAAGACAAGAATACTTTTCTGCACGTTCTGACAAAGCAACAATTGTCTTTATATAGTAGAATCTTTGTCTTTTCCTTTTTGTCTCTGTCGCAGAAGGCTTTAACCAAAAGAGGAATGTCAACTTTAAAACTTTCATCTTCTGTTATGGCCATTTTGATATAAGAAATGGTATGTCACCCATTTCAAATATCCACTATGTCTTCATGTAACAGAACAGCGTATGCAGTCTTTGCAGTTTCTGTTTTTCCACTTTGTCTTCGAATTTGTAAGGTGATCTCTTTGTCCAAGACAATACATGACGACATGGAAACATATTCCATAAAGTGTTTAGCCTGTTCACAAAAAACAGGTTCTGTTCACAAAGAACATGACACTTAGCATTTGTCCAAACTGCTCAACAGGTTTGAGCAGCGTAGACAGTTTATGTCCAGCCTGTTCAACAGAGTAAAACCGCTTGGACAATCTGCCTTAGTTGCAACAAATGCAATAGGGTAAACAACTTTGACTGATCTTGCAAATCACTTATTAGGTATTAATAAGGCATTAACAGGCCTTAAATTATACCTTCAAGTGCATCAAACGGGTTTGATTAGTAATCTCCCACTAAGATGTACAACAGGTTTGACTGAGGCCTTATTGTGCCTAACGATTAGAATTTTCCTTTGGCCTTTTTATTTATCACGAAATTACCTTACGTGTCCCACACTTAGACATACTTCTGTGATCAAGATAGATATATAATCATTATGACTTTTTGGTATTTGCAAATCATATTTAAAAGGCAAACGTCGGACACAGTTTTGTATTTACATACAAAAGAGTGTCTTAGTTTGTCTTAGGATAGAGCATACTTCTTTTATTTAGCCAAGACAGCGGTGACAGGTCTTTACTTACGTACAACAAAGCGACATACCTTGCTATATTGAGTCAAAACAGCGGTGACAGGTCTGTACTTACGTACAACAAAGCGACATCTTGACTCTCTTTACATCTCATGCTTGCTCTTTATTTAAGATGTATTTTGATGAAGCCATACATCCGCCAGACTGATTTACATACCTCATTCATAATAAATGTATGTGAGCCTCTAACACAGAAATTAAGTCCTATTGGTCATACATTTAAGTAAGTTACACATATGACAATTTCTTGATTGATTTATATGCTTTTAGGAAAAAGTTTATGTTTTGTGCCTACCAACACATCTAACATGAACATGTACATGTACATCACTGAGATTTTATAGTGCATTATGTGTGAAAGTTTAACACTAAGAGTTTGTTAGACTTTTCTAAATCTCGTCATGTTGAACCTGTAACTCTATGACCTCTCTTTTTATTTTCATTTTTCTCTTTTTAGTGAATTTTTTTTAGGGTTTTCTCTCTTTTTTTAAGTAAATTAATTAAAAAGACAAACTAAAACAAAAAAAATTGAAAGGAAGATTATCTAATGAGGCCAGGTTACTCTGGATTTCGCATTCCATTTAGTTGGACTAACAACTCAAAGCATGCTATATCAAATGCTTTTGTGAACAGATCTGTAAAGTTGTCTTCCATTGGAACTTTTACCAATTTTATCTGGTTTTTCTCAGCTCAGTCACAATTAAAATGATGACGAATGTCAGTATGCTTAGTCTTACTGTGATTTAAAGGATTAGTGGTTATGGCGATCGTGGATTGATTGTCCATCCTAATTGGATTATGAGTATAAGTCAAACTGTAATCCCGCAATTGTTGTTGGATCCACAGAACCTGTGAATAGCAACTACCCGCAGCTACATATTCAGCCTCGCATGTTGATACGGCTACCAAAGTATGTTTCTGGCATTGCCAGGACACCAGTCTCCCTCCTAAGAACTGACAACCACCTGTTGTTGATTTTCTATTCAAGTTGCACCCTCTATAATCCGAGTCTGTGTAAGCTTCCAATTCCATATCTCCATCAGCATGATACAAAAATCTCAGCTTCGGTTTTGACTTCATCTATCTCGAAATCCGCTTCACAGCTTTCATGTGAAATTATTTGGGATTACCTTGAAACCTGACACAAATACAAACAGCAAACATGATGTCAGGTCTAGAAGCAGTTAAATACATAAATGACCCGATCATGGCCCGATATAATGTCGGTCCACATCAACATCACTATCGGTACCCGGTCCGAGATTGTGATTGAATTGAATTGGAGTACTGAAATGTGCTGTGAGTTTTGTTCCTTCCATCCTGAAGCGCTCTAATATTTCATAGACATACTTCGTCTGATGAATGAACATACCCTCTTTTCGTTGTTCAACTTGTAAACCCAGAAAGAAATTCAGTTCTCCCATCACACTCATCTCAAACTAAGACTTCATAACCTTCTCAAAATCCTTGCACAGCTGTTCATTTGATGACCCAAAGACAATGTCGTCCATGTAAACTTGTACCAGTAGAAAATCATCACCATTTCCTCTGAATGAAAAGTGTACTGTCTATTCTCCCTCTCTCGAACCCATTTTCCAAGAGATGAGTAGACAGTGTCTCGTACCATGCCCTAGGTGCCTGATGTAATCCATGCAAAGCCTTATCCAATTTATATACTCTGTCTGGATACTTAGGATCTGTAAACCCTGGCGGTTGCTCGACATACACCAATTCCTTCACATTCCCGTACAAGAAGGCACTCTTGTCGTCCAGTTGATAAACTTTGAAGCCTTCGAAGGATGCAAATGCGAGAAATAATCGAATAGCCTCAAGCCTTGCTATTGGTGCAAACACCTCATTGTAATCTATTCCTTCTTCTTGGTTGAACCCCTTTACTACGAGTCTTGCCTTGTTTTGTGTACGATGCCTCGATCATCCCTTTTGCACTTAAAGACCCATTTGGTCCCTACTGCTACTTTTCCACGAGGTAAAGGCACTAACTCCCAGAATTGCAGTTTCTTGAGCTGTGAGAATTCAACCTGCATTGCTTCAACCCAAGAATTATCCTTTAGAGCCATTTGTACATTCTTTGGCTCAACTTGTCAGATGAAACAAGAATACAGACAAGTGTGAAATGCATCAGAGTCATTGATCATCGATAACAACACTATGTTAATATTCACATTACTCCGAGTTCTCACACCAGCATTTGGATTCTCGATAATATTTCTCGATAATATCCTCAAGTGGGTGATCCTTATGTATTTTCGATGTTTCAACTGCATCGACCTAAAGGTTGTCTCCAAGATTAGATCCTATTTCGCCTAGTGAGGTGTGACTTCAGACGGAACATCCTCCGCGTGATCACTGTCTTCTAAGGCTCGACTATTTGTCTGATTCACACCAGTAGGCGACGATGGTTCTTCAGTTATTGGGGACCCATCTTCTGTCAACATATTCTCTTCAGATATCGTGGGAATGCTTGAATTGGAAAAGACCCTACCCTCGTCATTAAGATTTAAGGTTAAGAAGCCATTCTCCACAACTCCTGCATCACCACTGAAAGGAATGTTAAATGATTCAAACACAAAGTCATAATCAAAAACCATTCTGGACCTATTTGGGTTTCATGTGAATAACTGGTTAGATCAATGTTTAACACAATTTCTACAGTTCAGTAGTTTTATTAAAAACCCTCTTGTTTGGTGAATTTAGGGCATAACCTAGGAAGTATCCTTCGTATGACTTTTCAACAAACTTAGGTTGATGTTTCATTTTTAGCAAAGTACATGGCACCCCAAATGGTTCAAATCCAGATAAATTTGGTGGTCGCTTATTCGGAATCTCATAACAGATTTTGTTCAAAGATTTGACTGTAAGGACTCGGTTTAAAACATGACAAGTGGTATTCACTGCCTCCCCCCAAAACATTGTGGGAAGCTTTGAATCTGAAAGCATAGTCCTTGTTGCTTCAATCAGTGTCCTCTTTTTCCGTTCTGCCATCCCATTTTGTTGTGGCTCATATGGTGCACTAAATTGATGCACTATGCCTTTAGTTAGGCAATATACACTAATTACTGCATTTTTGAACTCTGTTCCGTTATCACTTCTGATACGTTTTACCCTTTTTCCATATGAGTTCTCAACTTGGTCTAAGAACCCAATCAGTGTGCCTGTTGTCTCGTCCTTTGTACCTAAAAAAAAAACCCAAGAAAATCGTGAGTAATTATCAGTGATAACTAAACAATACCAACTCCCACCTATACTCCTTTTGTTGATTGGTCTGAAGAGATTCATGTGCAGCAGATCAAAGGTGGAAGAGATTGAGTTCCGAGTCTTCGATTTCGATTTGTGTGCTTTCTTATGTTGTTTTCGTTTCTTGCATAGCACACATTTGTCTTCAAATTGGATGATTTTCAATAGAAAACCTTGCACAATGCTATTTTTAGTGATGAAATTCATCTTCCTTAAGTGCAAGTGTGCCATTCGCCTGTGCCACAACAAGGATTCTGACTCTGAAGCTTTGGACAATAAACATGTAGACCCCATCGAAGATTCTGCTATGGTCATGTCCATCATATACAGATCATTCTTCCTTGGAGCCTTCATCTTTATCCATTCTTATGGAATCTCAAATTTAGGCTTTAGCACTAGCGCTTCCTTCTCAGTAAACATCACTGACTGTTGTTTATCACAGATTTTAGAGACACTAATGTGATTGTGATCAAGCTTCTCTACATAGTAGACTTGCTCGAGTGTGATTTTCCCATTACCGACTGTTCCTAACCCAGTGATATCGCCTCCTTTATTCCTAGCGAATGAGAAAAACCCCTTATACCCGCTTTTGAAGTCTGTCAGTAAACTTGTTTCCCCAGTCATGTGTCGAGAGCAACCACTATCTGCGAACCACTTGTTGTTTGGACCTGTAGTTAACTCCTGCACATGAAACAAACTAAATTAGTTATCACGGGGAACCCAAGCCATGACTGACTTGGTAAATCCATTCTCATCCAAAAACTTCAAATCTTTCAAATACTCATCTCTCCTTTCAAGTGACTTGGGTTTTTGAGCAAGAACCAGTTGTGGAGCTGAGTGATTATCCACTCTTGGCCTTTGGATTGTCTTTCGCTATGCAGCCCTTGAGTAATTTTTGTTATAATGCATTTCAGTGTTATAACTCTGGGCTCTACCAGGTGTCTGATGTCTGTTAGGAGTATGAGACCTAACTGGAGTATAACTCCTCTTAGGTGTATGATTCCTAATTACAGGTTGGGGGCCAGACCTTGATTTACTAGGGAATCTATTTGGTGAATTATTCCTAAGTCCTTCATTTTGTCAGATAGACACTGGTGTTTGCTTATTACCTACTCGTGATGTCACCCTCGTGTTCTTCTCTGAATTTTGAGAACTACTCGTGCTTGCATTACTAGGCACTGTTTTCAAGGTTAATTGTTCTTGTTTGCCTATGATTGGGGTAGACTCTGTTTTCTTTTAGGGACAACCTGATGCAAGATGACTTTTTCATGACACTTAAAGAAAGACATCCTGTCAATAGATTTCTTATAAGCAATCTTTGACTTAGAGGTCTCACTAATGTCCTGTTGGTTTGTATCTACAACTTTGTTCAACTCCACTTGTTTATAATCACTAACAGTTTTAGCTTCTTCTAGTTGTTGACACCTTAGCTGTTGACAACTTAGCCGACTCAGTTACCTTTACTTCCTCTGAATTAACTGTTTCCTTGGTCTCATCTTGAGGAGTAGGTACATAGTTGTCGTTGAAAGGTGGAGGCACATCCTGATATCCTAGGCCAATTGGTTTCTTAGACTATCCCTGCGAATCTAAGATTCTGCCTAAGGTCAAGGATGAGTTCCTAAACTTCTCAATTTTACTATTTGCCTCGGCAACCTTGACTCTAGCTTCTACTAACTCTACATCTTTAAGGGAGATCTCTTTAGTCAGTGTTTCTACATGCTCATAAATTAGTTCCATCCTGACACATTGTTCGCTCAACTTGTCTTTCAGAACTATTACATCTTGAGCATCAGCTTTTTTTTAGCCCTAAGATCTTCTTTAATGTCTAATAGACTAGCATTATAAGATTTTAAAGACTAAATATGAGTTGTCATATATGAATGTGATTCTAGCACTAAATTAAATTTATCATTCAAAGTAGTACATAAAACACATAATCATGAAAAGTAGAAAAGTTTAGAGTTACCTTTTTCCGATCCGATTCGACGTTGGCCATCTGAGCTGCAAACTTTTAAGTATCCAACATTAGTCATTTGACATTCAGAATGAATAATATCCACATAAGCATTTAATAAAATCCAACAATTCACAAGTATAAAAAAATACTTAAACAAATCATATTTGATCAATCAACATAAACAGGAAAAAAACTATAATATTAAATAAATCACATGTATTTGTGATTTGTTGCTCGTTTAATAATGTACATGTTGGACATGTGAATTATTTAGATGTATATGCTTATAGTATTTTAATTTCTTTTTGTTTAAGTTGATTGGTCGAATGTGATTTGTTTAAGTTTTTAATATTTGTGAATTGTTCATTGGTATTTTGTATAAGCCTTGTTAATTTTAAATGTACATGACTAATGTTGTAAATTTAGAATATTAGTAATAAAAGATTAATTTTACAACATTGTTTAGAATATTAATGATTTTAATGTTGGTATTTACATGACTAATGTTGTAAATTTGTAAAGTTTCATTTATAAAATTGGTATTTTCATAAATTTGATGAATATTAGTTTTTTATTATAAGTTGAGAAAAAAGAAAATAAGAAAATTACAATTTTTGGATAAAAAATGAAATTAAAATCAAAACTACTATCTTTTGGCAATTAAATTTGAAAGTACTATCATTTGAGAAATAATAGATAAATTACACAAAAGCAGAAAAAAATTCACTTAAGGACATTTTTGTGACAAAAAAATAACATTGAGGGACGAAAACGCAAAAAACCATGAAAAGATATTGGTTTCTTTTAGAATAAACCCTTTCATATTTGATCTGTGACACTCAAAAAAATTATAAATTCAATTCAAATACAAGCTATATATATATATATATATATATATATATATATATATATATATATATATATATATTCAGGTTCAAAAAAGTTACTCTCGAAATATTCATAAGATCTGAAAAATGCATATGATTCAATAAAATTCATAAGATATAATAAGATTCATAAGTTAATAGATAGGTTCGATAGTATCAACAACAAGATTCAAAGTCATTTTGTTCACAGTGTTCACAACTAATAAAGTGATCACAAAAGATCATATGTGTACGTATACATGTATACATATACAAATATACACTATTACTATCATTTAATATTTTTTGTGCCTTTTTAGCAACATTTTAAACATCAACTTATTGATGATTTATTAGTGATAATGAACAATTTAAGACAAGTTTTGAATCTACAATAACTTGAACCATACATTTAAAAAAAATATATGATTATCTAATTACCCAGGTGAGTCAAATAAAAATTCATAAATTAAAAGACTTTAATTTCTTCATTGAGATGAGCATGTGTGTAAGACTTTTGAGTTTTGTTGCATGTATATCTAAGGGTGTGTGTTGGTTGTCATTTTTGGATACCCCCACAAGTAATACAAAAGGGTATTTCTCACAATAATACTTAATATGTAGTTTTTGAAATTTTAGGCTTCATTGTACATTTTCCTGATACCTTTGAGCCATTGATGTTCCCTGTGTCATGGTTGCAATCCTTGAAATTTTAAGTTGTCTTACCACAACTTGCACTCTATCGAATGTATCACACTAATTAATGCTCGTTTGTAAGTCTGGTTCGTTTTACAATTAAATAGTACATAGTAACCTTTTACACAAGTACGTGTTTACAAATTAAGTACGTAGCTAGAGCGTCACCATGCATGTTCCTTGAGTTGTGTTATACCAAAAACGTGCATTGAGTAACCAACAATATTTAGCAAGGAATTATATGCATGTGATCGACTTAACGAGTAATGCAAAAGAATCCAACATTTCAATAAAATAACAATTTTTTCCACTGTCTTAATTACCATAGATCATGCGAAAACAACCCTCACCACCGGACTACTACGTACCAATGGGTTTACCGTTTTAGCCCATTTGGTATGAGAATGATATGTAAGTAAGAGTTCACGGGTTCTAGACCCGGTGATGAGGGAGGGCAAAATGGATCTTTGCCCAGGGCCCCAAAATCCAGAGGGCCATAAATCGTTATATAAACTTTTATGTATTCTTGGATTAGAAAACACAAATCTAGGTATGAAAAACATAAAATAGAAAAAATGAATTGAATAGCTTGTTAAGTCTCAAAGTGGGCTCTTGATAAGTTTTTTAAAAAATAAGACTAATGTTGATGATGCTAATATTAATTTTAAGTTTATAGGGTCTCTTTTATAGTTATTGCACAGTGCCTCAGAAATCTAAGACCCGTCGGAGGCAAGTTAAAATTTAAGTAGAGAAAGTAAGTTCTAAAGTCCCCACTTGGGGCAAAGGAGTATTTCAGGAGTAGAAGGAAGATAGTTTGTCGTTCAAAAAAAAAAAACTATACTATGTATCTTAATTTATATAAATCACTTGCATATGATGGATCAACAATACATCAATCACAAGTTCTAAAATTGGCAATACATATGCTCAAAAGAATATATTTCAATTTCAAAAGTTTAAAAACTTTATTAGTGCCCTTGCAACCAACATTCAAGAAAGATGTTTGAGATCAAACACTTCATGGTTGATCAAGGAGTAAGTACTCTAGCTAGCTAGCTTGCACATCAGAACTTTTCTCAGTTTCTCCAAAGCCTCAATTGTCATCGATCGATCCGGTAGTCATCTACCAAAAATATTATATTCTAAAAATGGAGTAATTAATTAAACAACGACACAATCCATATATATATATATATATATATATATATATATATATATATATATATATATATATATATCACATAATGAATGCATACCCAATGAACCAACTTCCCTAGCTCCCAACTAAATCATATCGCCAGGAAGCTAGTGCAAGTGTGGAAGCCTAAACAAGATATCTTGCAACGGTTACAACATACAAAGGGTAAATTGCATATGTTGGAGTTCAATAGCAGTTGCAAGCAAGACAAGACGACGCATTAAGAAGTTAGCAAGCCTGAACCAATGACAGCAAGCATGTCGATTTATATGACTATAGAAACAATCTCTGACATCGACCTTATATATTAAATGATTGCAAGCTCATGTGTAAACCAGCTGCCACCCTAGGCTTTTAAACAATCAACATTAATATTAATTATGCCAAAAAGCTCCACAAGCAAATTAATAAGCATTATGGAAATGTTTCCATGGTTGGATCGAATCTAATTTATATCTAGCACGATACATATATACATGTGTTAACATAATCTCGCTTGATCTAGCTTGAAGCAAAGAAGCAGGATATGTGTCTCTCTCTGTGTGTGTGTGTTGCTTATCTAAGTTCCATCCAACAACTCAAATTTTTTTAATCTTATGATCTTTTGCAGCCCTTTTTTCTAATTAAAATCGTTAATTTATTAGCAATGAAAATATCAAAGGGATTAAGTCAACAAAAAAAAAGAGAGATCAAACATTTCCACATGGTACTATATATCCAGATAATTTTCAATGTTTTTGCTCGAAGCACATACAAACCTCCAGTACTTGCATCAAAGACGGGTTGAATAAGTTGATCGCGGTAGCCAATTAAGTGACAATTTGTAGGCGTGAATGACTAATAAAACCACGCTTCAGCCTTGTATGGCTTGGCTTCATCAGCATAGCTAGCAAGCAAATATAAGTTCATTGAGTGATTGGCTATCTCATATGACTAAAGCCAAGCATGAGCCTACACAATCACATAAATTTTGGAACATTTAATCGTGATTTTACCAAAAGCTAGAATTTATTTGAAGTGTTTTAATTAATCATTTCCATACAAGTTCATAGAAACTCGATCATATAAAAAACAATCTGGGCCACAGCTCAAAACTATCAGAGCCAATCAGCTTAATAGAGATCAAGTCTATACAAGTCGGTCAAGAAACTAGATTCTACAAGATAGAGCTTCTGAAACAGATTTCCTTGCTCCCTTGGCAGCTGCAAAAGTTGCTGAATAAGATTCCATTAAGAACCATTTACTAAAGAACTGATCATAATTAATGTATCGAATATAACACAAATGAAATATTGATATCTTTTTCAGCTAGAGATAAGCCTGAGGATCGTCATAAGATCTACTGGGAGGTAACCTATAACATAATTAGATAATACGGCAAGCGGAAGAGATTGCTCTTGATTCATGTTGTTGACTCAATCTTTCAACGTATATCTTCTTCAATATAAGACAACTACAAATAAATATGCTCATTTCAATATACAACAAATATCAAACCCACACTAGATACATTCAAGAAAGTGACATTGAAGTGAGTCAAGGATGATTTAATGCCAATATAGGGACATCTACCGGTGTCTCATTAAATTAATGAAGATAATTCAAAGAAGGCTGAACAAACATATTGTGATGCCTACATTAAAGGCATGGAAGCAAAATGCACTGACTGAGTTTCGAGCCAAGCCACACATATGTCATATGCATGAATTAGGAAGCAAGTAGAAAAGGAAACTAACAGGTAAATCACAACACTTTCAGTCTGATGACAGGATAGTATATTTTCAGATTTCTATATTGCCAAATGCTAAGTGAACTTGCTGCTTGAGATTGTTGCAGTGTGCTTTTAAACCATTGGATATTTATTGTTCTCATTTTAACATACAAAGACAAGTGGAAGACATTGCTCTTGATTCAAGGTGATAATTACAAAATCATTGTGTACACACTTACTCAGAGGCCTTTGTTCCTGCACCAAATCCAGCCTGTTTCTTAGTTGAAATTGCCTCATTCCACATCTTCTGATATCTCTTATCTATCATCACTTTGGCCCTGCTGCATGTTTGATGAACAAACTTTACTTCTTGGCTGACTTACGGTGGTTTGCAAGTCGGGGAAGCCAATAAGCCAAGACAAGATGTCAAGATATCATGTAACAGTTAGCAACGCTTGCAACAATATATATTAAATAAAGCCGACATTTAAAGTTGTGCGCTAGTCCCAAAGTATATGCTTATTTCATAAAGACCACCATTACTGCCCTTTGTTGATGTCCCTCCCCCCATTTCAGCCTGTTTCTTTGCTGATAAAAAGACTTGTTTATAACTAATATTCTTCTTATAACATAACATTTAAGTTTATATTTTGTCACTAGTTGGTTCCTCTAAAAGCAAGTTGCTTGATTAGTTAGTTAGAGCCTTTTTAATGGCCATTAATAGTGCCAATCATAAGTAGGGTTGCAAAACTCGCTAGGTGCTAGTCGGATGGCCGGGGACTAGTGACCAATTGGCCTGAACATCAAACAATCCATATGACAAATACATGCATATGATGTAGCAACAAATATTGCAACATCGAACACGAAGCCTTACATTGTTTTGTAAAACTAATAATCTATCTATATATTATAATAAATGAGAACAATCATCGCCACATGTCATCCTCCTAATACATTAATTTTTTCATTTTCCCGCTCTTTTTCCAAAAATAAAAATTGACATTAATTTAAGTAACATGCATATCATTAATTGATTTAATTTAAACTTTATCATTGAAACTTATTATTTGTGTTTCCTAAACTAATTGAAATTACATATAATACTCATTTAAAGTTTTCAAAATTAACAAGTTAAAATTAATATATATAAAAAATCAATAAAATAATAAACGTCTCAAATACTAAATAATTTTAAAAAATAGTAAAATAAAAGAATTTAATTTTAAAATAATTTTTTTAAAAGATCAATGAAATCTTCAAATTTTAAATGTCTGAAAGAATAAATAATTTTATGAAATAATAATTAAATACTTTAGTATACAATAAAATATAAAAACTTTGTATTATCAAATCTTTATATGTTAGTTATGAAACTTTGACACCCTAAAAAAAATAATTATTCAAATTTCAAATGTATTTTCTTTAATAAATTTTTGTATTAATATTTTCCAAAACTTCGACTAATGTTGCAAAATTTATATTTTAAAATAACTTAATTTCAAATAATCTTAATTAATATTTATTTATTAAGTTGACGCTAGAATTGTTGTATCAAGTTGTAATTAGTTAGGCAATAAATATGTATTATTAATAAAAAATTATTCAATTTATAAAATTTAGATTAATATACTTTATAAAAATTAAAAATATAAAATAATTATCATTTAAAATTTATTTCGTTGAATTCTATGGGATTTTGATGATAACACAATAACAAACAAAACATAATGAAGATTTAACAATACTTAATCAATATTAAGAAGATATAATTGAAATAAATCGCATATGTAAGAGTAATAAAATACTATATTTAAATAAATAATTAAAATATTTTGAATCTTATTTTAAATGTCTTCTTTTGACTTAAGCATGACTTAGAGTCATCATTTTTTACCGTTGACTTAATGATTTTGCATGTATTTCATCTTTTTATTGGTTTTTATTATATCTTAATTAAAAAAAAAGGTTCTTAAGGGATTCCACCTTTCTATAAATATTTAATTTATAACAATTTTTTTATATCAATCCATGTAATACATGGGTATTAACCTAGTAACTTATATATAATGTGTCATGTGTATAGACAACGATACACACACTTTAATACATAAACATTAAAGATTTTGATATATATCTTCGCACTTGAAATAATGAAAACTTCTCTCTTATACACACTTTTAATTTAACTCTTCACGAAGTGTATATCTAGAATAAAATTTCTCATTACATACTTTTTGCTTAAACAAGTGTGCTGCTTAAATTTTATAATCTTGTAACAATGTTGTTAACTTGCACATGATAGATCAATCACACTTTTCGGACAAAGTTGATGGTTTATCTCCATATGCTTGTTTCCATAGCAAAGGCGGTTACTAGCCTTTGTTTGATGGGCCGGCATGCCATGTCGCTTCCCTCCGTATCCTCTGATATCTATAGGTCCTACTGCATACTTGATGGACAACTTTGGCAAAATGACTTTTACCGCCCATTGCCGCTTTTCATACGATGACCGATCCTCTGTGTAATACCTCGCATCTTTCGAAGTAGCTGATATGCTTGGTTCCACCAAATGGGGACACTCGCTGATCATTTAACCCTTAACAATGAAGATACTTTGGTGTAGTAATCAGTTAAATAAAAAAAACAATAGTTCTCTTAGCTTTTGGGACATCTCGAATCCAGATCAAAATGCAATATGTATTTTGATATGTATTGCATCTCCCAACTGTCAAACAAAGACGGTAGGTACTCTTGATATGCTTGGCTCCTAAGCAAGACCAACATTCCTAGCCTTTTATTTGATTGCCCCTTCCCCAGATTCAGCCCGTTTCTAATCCGAAAACAACATTCCTCTCTCTCTCTCTCACTCACTCATATGCAACCAACTAGATCAAAACTCATGTTTCTTCCTAGCTCTTTAGAACTATAAATCATCAAGAAATCTTGTTAGGGTTAGAAGTTGCAAGTTTCCGATCGCTTTACCGACACGATTTCAATCGTTTTTTTGATCATCATTTCTCTAATTTCACATACAGGAAACGATGGCTTCATCTTCCTGTAAGCGATACATTTGCGAAAATAACGTATGCAGGAGAGTTATGTTAGTTCCGAGACCAGGATGGAGATGCGTAAATGGACATGTTGCTGAACTTTGCAATCCATTACCGGCTACATTTGATGGTGATCCCCCCCGTAGCAACTTCATCAGAAAGAAATGTCTGCAAGATTGAAATTAAATGGGCTTCATAAAACAAGAATATAAAAAAGGCAAATAACAAATTAAAAAGCATGATCATGTTGACTGCCATGTACATGTAAAAAACGAAGGAGCACATGATCGAGAAGTTATTTCACTGGAACTCTACTCACAAAACCAGAATAAAAAATTCCAAACCATAAAATTTAGACCCATGAGATGAAAATGTACAGTGATCGATGAAAATAATTGAACCTTATAGTTTCAAACAAAATACGCCCACGATGTAAATTAATGGGGACATTTGACCCTTCAAAATTAAACCATAGATGTCCTCTTTGAGACCTTCAAATCTGAACCTTACAATAATGTGGAATCACTGGTTCGATCTTAATAAGTCAAACGCTGATGATGAATAGAGAACGATGTGAGATATGGATTCATACATACCTTCGTTAAGATTTGGAGGAGTCTGTCAAAATGGCGAAACAAGAACTCCTGATTAAAATCATATGAACAATCAACTTCTCGATCATGATCCGATCCTGTCAGGCTGCCCAAAGATGAAATATTAGTGGATAATTTGAGCAGATCCAGATGGATGGCTAACACAAAATCAAAGAGAACAAGCTAGTTGGAATTATACAGAAAAATCTGAAAATCTAATACAAATAATTATTCATATAAACGTAAAAACCTCCATAGAGATCGATCCTAGCTTCTTCAAATATATATTTTAAACATGTAACACATATGATGATCGATCATCCGGCCATATCCTAATTAATGAAATCAATAACAAATTGGAGCAAACAAAAGAGGGAAATTGCTTACATCGAATTGGGGATTTCATGTGGAGGGGCTGTTGCTGGATCAAAGAAGAGAAAATGTTGGGTCATGGCAGCGGCGGTGAAAGGAAATGAAATTGGACTTTGTATAAATAGAGAAGGCGAAATGGGGAGGCTCATGAACCCGGCCTGATAAATGGTAGATGAGTGAGCGGTTCATGAACCCGGCCTGCTAAACAGAGAGATGATGGGGCGGTTCATGAACCCAATGAATTACGCTAACCCTACTTGGGATGAAACGCTGATCATTTGCATTCGCCTCCCCATTAATTATTTATATATTCGTAAATTCTCCTTATTATTATCAGAAATGACATTTTGTACTGGGTTTATTAGCAATAAAACCAACATTTTTTTACGTTCTTTTTGTATTTTCGTTGCTTTATGTTATTTTTTTCAAAAAATTCATCAAGTTAATTTTTTATTTTTGGTTTAGTGAAATTTGGCTACTAGAATCCGGTTTTCAATTTTTAAAAAACTCGGTTTACCAATTATAACCGAGCTCTAATAGATAAATTACACAAAAGTAGAAAAAATTCACTTAAGAACATTTTTGGGAAAAAAATAACATTGAGAGACGAAAACACAAAAAACAATGAAATCATATTGGTTTCTTTCAGAATAAACCTTTCATATTTGATCTATGACACTCAAAAAAAATTATAAATTCAATTCAAATACAAGCTATATATAATATATTTATATATATTTATATATATATATATATATATATATATATATATATATATATATATATATATATATATATATATATATATATATAGTCGGGATCAATGGGGTACCATGTTAGACTAGGGGACCGGAGTCCACCCATGTTTGATTATAAGTTTAAAGGGGTAATATAGTCAATTAGATTTATATTAAATAATAGATGACAACTAATAATATAATAGTTCCCTTAATTATAGGGATTTACTTCCATAACAAATCTATAATAAATTTCAAAATGAGTTTTAATGAACATGTTCAATTGGATTCGACAATGGGTATTAGTGAACATTTTCAATCGGATTCGACAATGGGTTTTAGTGAACATGTTCAACCGGATGTGTCAAATAAAGGTATTTATTATTTTCTTCAAACCTTCGTGAAGGTTCAATCTCATTTACACGTTATTGAACATGTGCAGTCAGAGTTTATTGTGTTTTTTGTCGTTGTTAACCGTTTTGGTGATAAACCAATATTGACGGTATTGAACATGTTCAATCGTGGTTTATAGACTGTCATCATTGCACATGTTCAGTATGGGTGTAATATATGATATTAAGTAAAGTGGAGATTTTCATGGGATACACAGAATCTTTGATTCTAATTTAAATTTTTTAATACCATTTTTACCACCAACATTAATTAATGTGGGAAAGATTTTTAAGTGAAATTTATATTATATTTAATGATTTTAATGCCAAATGATTGGCTATAAATGGTTCCCCGGTACCCCAGTCTAACATGGTACCCCATTGATCTTGAATCTATCTATATATATATATATATATATATATATATATATATATATATATATATATATATATATATATATATATATATATATATATATATATATATATATATATATATATATGAATGAGATCCATTGTGAACACTTTATTCATTGCCAGCATTTGAATAAATAAAAAAATACAGCATTTGAATAAATAAAAAAAATACTTATAAACATTCATATATTCAATAAGTATTTGTAAACAACATTCATATCATTCAAAAGATGCATAGAACTGTTTGCAACATCATTCATTACGTTCAAAATATTTATAGCAATATTTGTAACAAGATTCATATGTTTCAACAATATTCATAAGATCTTGAAAAGGAATATGATTCAATAAAATTCATAAGATACAATAAGATTCATAGGTTAATAGATAGGTTCGACATTATCAACAACAAGATTCAAAGTCATTTTGTTCACAATGTTCACAAAAGATCATATGTGTACGTATACATATACAAATATACACTTTTACTATCATTTTATATTTTTAGTGACCCTTTTAGCAACATTTTAAACATCAAATTATTGATGATTTATTAGTGATAATGAATAATTTAAGGCAAGTTTTGAATCTACAATAACTTGAACCATACATTTAAAAAAATATATGATTACCTAATTACCCAGGTAAGTCAAATAAAAATTCATAAATTAAAAGACTTTAATTTTCTTCATTGAGATGAGCATGTGTGTAAGACTTTTGAGTTTTGTTGCATGTATATCCTAGGGTGTGTGTTGGTTGTCATTTTTGGATACCCCCACAAGTAATGCAACACGGTATTTTTAGTCTGTCTTAGCACAATAATAATTAATATGTAATCTTCGAAAATTTTAGGTTTCATTGTACATTTTCCTGATACCTTTGAGCCCTTGATGTTTCCTGTGTCATGATTGTAATCCTTGAAATTTTAGGTTGTCTTACCACAACTTGCACTCTATCGAATGTGTCACACTAATTAATCATCGTTTGTAAGTCTGGTTCCTTTTACAATTAAATAGTACGTAGTAACTTTTTACACAAGTACGTGTTTACAAATTAAGTACGTGTAGGGATAGTGTGCTCGATACCAATTATAAAATATAATAAATGTATTACGGATTACAATTCAGAAATGAAATTACAATACACGGAAATAATCAGAATACAGAAATTAAAATTACAAGTAAATGAAATAATAATACGGAAAAGTAAATTACATTACGGAAAAGAAGGCTGAGTCTCGTGTTTGACAAAGTTTTCTCCGAACACACATGTCGGGTAGAACCAGTGTCAATCCACCATTCATTCGGTTCAGATCTTACCAATTCTACATCAGAAACCATTGATGTGATATTCACATTCATCACACTTGCAACTTCACCGTTGCCGTCAAGAACCACGCATGGTTCAAGATCCAAATGAGAAAACAATTCTGATTTCTCAATATGATTGGCAAATTTACTCGCATTTTGAACTCCAATCATATCAACCATCTTCTTAATCGATGGTTTAGCAATAGATGTTATAGTTGAAGTCATCGACTGTGACACAACCCCATCTAACATTTCCATTTTTTTTCTTTAACGCCAAGAAAATAATTATAAGTAGTTGTGAATCTTCTTTTCAAACAAATACTTTATAAATTTTCAATAAAGAAAATTTTCTCACGTTATAATATAATTACACTTTTATTATAAACAACGTCAAATGCATTAATTGATCAAGCTTGAATCAACCATTCAATTTAATCACTTTATAACAAAATTAAATCTTTTGTTATAAACAATTTCGAATACTTCAATTGACAAAACTTGAATCAACCGTTCTATTTAATCACTTTATAACAAAATTAAATCTTTTGTTATAAACAATATCAAATACTTCAATTGACAAAACTTGAATCAATCGTTCAATTTAATCACTTTATAACAATATTAAATCTTTTGTTATAAACAATGTCAAATACTTCAATTGACAAAACTTGAATCAACCGTTCAATTTAACCACTTTATAACAGAATTAAATTTTCTTTTATTATAACAAATTTTATCACTAAAATTGAATATGCCGTTCAATTTAACACAAAAGTGAAGAATGAATCAACCGTTCATTCAAACACTTGTAACCCGAACGAGAATAATAACAAATTTTATATTAAAAATTAAAACTGAATCATCCGTTCAATGTTTAAGAAACCAAAAGTGAATAATCGAATCTGCCGTTCAAATTAAACACTTAATCAAGGCTGTTGCAAAAATTAAATCCATCTCGAAACCAAAACTCGTTTGTAACGAAACAGAAATAATTAAATGAAATGGAAACACAATTGCTTCGAGACAAAACTCGTTTGAATCGAAACAATAATGTAATAGAAATTTTTACTTCGAGACAAAACTTGTTTAATTTCTCTAAAATTCCTAATTTTATAACTGATATCGTGGTTGTAAAATCTGTTTTAAGATTGTAGGGATAGTGTGCCCGATACCAATCATAAAATATAAGAAATGTATTACAGATTACAATTCAGAAATGAAATTACAATACACGGAAATAATCAGAATACAGAAATTAAAATTACAAGTAAATGAAATAATAATACGGAAAAGTAAATTACAATACGGAAAAGAAGGCTGAGTTTCGTGTTTGACACGATTCCCTTAAAACAGATTCGAAGTCTGTTTCCCAGGGTACAACAGCCAAACCAGCGTGTATTGCTGGAGGTAACCAACTTGCCTGAAAAATTACGTGAATCAGCAACGTCTTGCCGTTAAAGTGCAAAAAGTTTCAAGAATGCAAAGTGTTTTCCAAGTATTTCAAGTGTATCAAGTGTATTTTGGTGTTTGCATCTCCATCCCTTTTATAGGTATTGAGTTGTAACAACAAATTAATTATATTCAATTGTAATAATAATAAAAAAAACCATTTTTATTAATAATTAAATATAATAATTGTATTATTAAACTATGAGTTGTAACAATAAATTAATTATATTTAATTGTAATAAAAAACATTTTGTATTAATAATTAAATATAATAATTCTATCATTAAACCATTTCTGTAACGGCTCTAGAATTGTCTAGATTCGTTCAAGACACAAACGCGACTCACGCAAAAAAAAATACCTCATACAAAGTACAAGACAGATACAAGTGCTCAGAAGTTTAATGATTTGCTATTGTTTGGACCCAACATTTGTCTTGGAGCAAGTTGTCATACTTGTCAAGACTCCTCCTTATAAACCACTCATGGTTTGGTCCTTCTTCCTATGTGGGACAAGTTTTCACACTTTAAACTTGCATTTTCCCACATCAAACACCAATCTTTGAGCATCGATATCTTATTCATCTTAGCTCCGTTTTGTACGTTCTTTATATCGTTGTAATCCTCTCTTCAAGGAGAATACATACCCACAAAATATTAATTATATATCTCACAATTATATATAATTATATTTGGTCCAAAACATGGAAAATACATTTTTTTCTTTGAAAAATTTACATTTTTTTTCCAACAGTACGTAGCTAGAGCGTCACCATGCATGTTCCTTGAGTTGTGTAATGTCAAAAGACGTGCATTGAGTAACCAACAATATTGAGCAAGGAATTATATGCATGGAATCGACTTAACGAGTAATGCAAAAGAATCCAACATTTCAACAAAATAATAATTTTTTCAACGGTCTTAATTACCATAGATCATGCGAAAACAACGCTCACCACCGGACTACTACGTACCAATGGGTTTACCAGTTTAGCGCATTTGGTATAAGGGTGATATGTAAGTGAGAGTTCACGGGTTCCAGGCCCGGTGAAGAGGGAGGGCAAAATGGACCTTTGCCCATGCCCTCAAAATTCAGAGGGCCACAGATCGTTATATAAACTTTTATGTCATCTTGGATTAGAAAACACAAGTCTGGGTATGTAAAACATAAAATAGAAAATATGAATTGAATATCTTGTTAAGTCTTAAAGTTGGACTCTTGATAAGTTTTTTTAAAAATAAGACTAATGTTGATGATGATAATATTAATTTTAAGAGACAGCACTGACGAGTTCGACTCCCGTCGGAGGCAAGTTGAAATTTAGGTGGAAAAAGTAAGTTCGAAAGTCTTCACTTGAGGAAAGAAGCAGTTCATAAGTAGAAGTAAGATAGTTTGCGTTCATAAAAAAAAAAAACCATACTACGTATCTTAATTTATATAAATCACTTGCATATGATGGATCAACAAAACATTAATCACAAGTTCCAGAATTGGCAATACATATGCTCAAAAGAATATATTTCAATTTCAAAAGTGCCCTTGCAACCAACATTCAAGAAATATGTTTGAGATCAAACACTTCAACACATGCATGGTTGATCGAGAAGTAAGTACTCTAGCTAGCTAGCTTGCACATCAGAACTTGTCAGTTTCTCCAAAGCCTCAATTGTCATCGATCCGGTAGTCATCTACCAAAAACATTATATTCTAAAAATGGAGTAATTAATTTAACGACACACTCCATATATATATATATATATATATATATATATATATATATATATATATATATATATATATATATATATATATATATATATATATATATATCACAAAATGAATGCATACCCAATGAACCAACTTGCCTAGCTCCAAACTAAATCATATCGCCATGAAGTTAGTGCGAGTGTGGAAGCCTAAACAAGATATCTTGCAACGGTTACAACATACAAAGGGTAAATTGCATATGTTGGAGTTCAATAGCAGTTGTAGAGACAAGACGACACATTAAGAAGTTAGCAAGCCTGAACCAATGACAACAAGCATGTCAATAATATGACTATAGTAACAATCTCAACATCGATCATATATTAAATGATTGCAAGCTCGTGTGCAACCAGCTCTCATTATGCCAAAAAGCGTCCCAAGGAAATTATTTAGCATTATTATGGAAATGTTTCCATTGTTGGATCGAATCTAATTTATATCTAGCACGATACATATATACATGTGTTAACACAAACTCTCTTGATCTAGCTTGAAGCAAAGAAGCAGGATATATGTGTGTGTGTTGCTTATCTAAGTTCCATCCAACAAGTCGAATTTTTTTAGTTTATGATCTTTTGCAGCCATTTTTTCTGATAAAAATCATTAATTTAATTATTAGCAATGAAAATATCGAAGGGATTAAGTCAACAAAAAAAACAAGAGAGATCAAACATTTCCACGTGGTACTATCCAGAGATAATTTTCGATGTTTTTGCTCGTAGCACATAATAAGTTGATGGAGGTAGCCAAATGACAATTTGTAGGCGTGTATGACTAATAAAACCACGCTTCAGCCTTGTATGGCTTGGGTTCATCAGCATAGCTAGCAAGCAAATATAAGTTGATTGAGTGATTGGCTATCTCATATGACTAAAGCCAAGCTTGAGCCTATACAATCACATAAATCTTGGAACATTTAATCGTGATTTTACCAAAAGCTAGAATTTACTTGCAGTGTTTTAATTAATTATTTCCATACAAGTTCATAGAAACTCGATCATATAGAAAACAATTTGGGCCACAGCTCAAAACTATCAGAGCCAATCAGCTAATAGAGATCAAGTCTATACAAGCCGGTCAAGAAACTAGATTCTAAAAGATTAGGGCTCCGCCTTTTCAAATACACCTCAAGGTACTTTTTTTAAAAATTAAAAGTTAATTATTAACCATCACGTACGTACCTTCTTTCCTCGGCACTCCTTGCTTCTGAAACAGATTTCCTTGCTCCCTTGGCAGCTGCAAAAGTTGCTTAATAAGATTCCATTAAGAACCATTTACTAAAACAAATGTATCGAATATAAAACAAATGAAATATAGAACTGATGGCATTATTAATGTATCGAATATAAAACAAATAAAATATAAAATATTGATATCTTTTTCAGCTAGAGATAAGCCTGAGGATCGTCATAAGATCTACTGGAGGTAACCTATAATATAATTAGATAATACTGAAAGCGGAAGAGATTGCTCATTTGCTCTTAATTCATGTTGTTGTATATCTTCTTCAATATAAGACAACTACAAATAAATATGCTCATTTCAATATACAGCAAATATCAAACCCACACTAGATACATTCAAGAAAGTGTCATTGAAGTGAGTTAAGGATGATTTATGCCAATATAGGGACATCTACCAGTGTCTCATTAAATTAATGAAGATAATTCAAAGAAGGCTGAACAAACATATTGTGATGCCTACATTAAAGGCATGGAAGCAAAATGCAGTGACTGAGTTTCGAGCCAAGCCACATATATGTCATATGCATGAATTAGGAAGCAAGTAGAAAAGGAAACTAACAGGTAAATCACAACACTTTCAGTCTGATGACAGGATAGTATATTTTCAGATTTCTATATTGCCAAATGCTAAGTGAACTTGTTGCTTGAGATTGTTGCAGTGTGCTTTTAAACCATTGGATATTTATTGTTCTCATTTCAACATACAAAGACAAGTGGAACACATTGCTCTTGATTCAAGGTGATAATTACAAAATCATTGTGTACACACTTACTCAGAGGCCTTTGTTCCTGCACCAAATCCAGCCTGTTTCTTAGTTGAAATTGCCTCATTCCACATCTTCTGATATCTCTTATCTATCATCACTTTGGCCCTGTTGCATGTTTGATGAACAAACTTTACTTCTTGGCTGACTTACGGTGGTTTGCAAGTCGGGGAAGCCAATAAGCCAAGACAAGATGTCAAGATGTCATGTAACAGTTAGCAACGCTTGCAACAAAATATATTAAATAAAGCCGACATTTAAAGTTATGCGCTAGTCCCAAAGTATATGCTTTTTCATAAAGACCACCATTACTGCCCTTTGTTGATGTCCCTCCCCCCATTGCGGCCTGTTTCTTTACTGATAAAAAGACTTGTTTATAACTAATATTCTTCTTATAACATAACATTTAAGTTTATATTTTGTCACTAGTTGGTTCCTCTAAAAGCAAGTTGCTTGATTAGGGATGTTGCAAAACTTGCTAGTTGCTTCACTAGTTAGTTCGAGCCTTTTTAATGGCCATTAATAGTGCCAATCATAACTAGGGTTGCAAAACTCGCTAGGTGCTAGTCGGATGGCCGGGGACTAGTGACCAATTGGCCTGAACATCAAACAATCCATATGACAAATACATGCATATGATGTAGCAACAAATATTGCAACATCGAACACGAAGCCTTACAATGTTTTGTAAAACTAATAATAACTTATATATAATATGTGTCATGTGTATAGACAACGATACACACACTTTAATACATGAACATTAAAGATTTTGATATATATCTTTGCACTTGAAATAATTAAAACTTCTCTCTTATACACACTTTTAAGCATCCAGATTTAATTTAACTCTTCACGAAGTGTATATCTAGAATAAAATTTGTCATTACATACTTTTTGCTTAAATAAGTGTGTTGCTTAAACTGTATAATCTTGTACAATGTTGTTAACTTGCACCTGATAAATCAATAGCACTTTTCGGACAAAGTTGATGGTTTATCTCCATATGCTTGTTTCCATAGCAAAGGCGGTTACTAGCCTTTGTTTGATGGGCCGACATGCCATGACGCCTCCCTCCGCATCCTCTGATATCTATAGGTCCTACTGCATACTTGATGGACAACTTTGGCAAAAGCCAAACAATCAAGGCAAAATGACTTTTACCACCCAATGCCGCTTTTCATACAATGACCGATCCTCTGTGTAATACCTCGCATCTTTCAAAGTAGCTTGTATGCTTGGTTCCACCAAATGGGGATACTCGCTGATCATTTAACCCTTAACAATGAAGATACTTTGGTGTTGTAATCAGTTAAAAAAAACAATAGTTCTCTTAGCTTTTGGGACATCTCAAATCCAGATCAAAACGCAATATGTATTTTGATATGTATTGCATCTCCCAACTGTCAAACAAAGATGGTACTCTTGATATCTCCTAAGCAAGACCAACATTCCTAGCCTTTTATTTGATTGCCCCTTACCCAGATTCAGCCTGTTTCTTATCCAAAAACATCATTCCACTCATCTTCTGATATATCTCGTAAAGAGTCAACGATATCATCGCAGAAAGGCCAACATTGCTGTCCTCTCTAATAAACCCTGAGGTACTTTTTTTTTTAGTTTTTTATTAATCATTAAAATGCCACCTTCTTTCCTCGGCACTCCTTGCTAGCTTCTGAGACAGATCTTTCTTGCTACTTTTGCTGCTGCAGAAATTGCTGAATAAGATTTAAGAACAATCTATTAAACAACTGATGGTGTAATTAATGTATCAACTATAAAACAAATGAGATATAGATATCAAAACTTCATTATTACCGGCTACATTTGATGGTAATCCCACCTATAGCAACTTCATCAGAAAGAAATGTCTGCAAGATTGAAATTAAATGGGCTTCATAAAACAAGAATATAAAAAAGGCAAATAACAAATTAAAAAGCATGATCATGTTGACTTCCATGTACATGTAAAAAACGAAGGAGCACATGAGAGTATTTCACTGGAACTCTACTCACGAAACCAGAATAAAAAATTCAAAACCATAAAATTTGGACCCATAAGATGAAAATAATTGAACCTTATAGTTTCAGACAAAATACGCCCATGATGTAAATTAATGGGGACATTTGACCCTTCAAAATTAAACCAAAGATGTCCTCTTTGGGACCTTCAAATTTGAACCTTACAATAATGTGGAATCACTGGTTCATAATAAGTCAGACACTGATGATGAATATTGAATAGAGAACGATGTGAGATGTCGATTCATACATACCCTCGTTAAGGTTTGGAGGAGTCTGTCAGGATGGCGAAACAAGAACTCCTGATTAAAATCATATGAACAATCAACTTCTCGATCATGATCCGATCCTGTCAGGCTGCCCAAAGATGAAATATTAGTGGATAATTTGAGCAGATCCAGATGGATGGCTAATACAAAATCAAAGATCCAGAACAAGCTAGTTGGAATTATACAGAAAAAACTGAAAATCTAATACAATTAATATGATCGATCATCCGGCCATATCCTAATTAATGAAATCAATAACAAATTGGAGCAAACAAAAGAGGAAAATTGCTTACATGGAATTGGGGATATCATGTGGATCAAAGAAGAGAAAATGTTGGGTCATGGCAGCGGCGGTGAAAGGTAATGAAATTCGACTTTGTATAAATAGAGAAAGCGAAATGGGGAGGTTCTTGAACCCAATGAATTACGGTAACCCTAGGGATCAAACGCTGATCATTTGCATTCGCCTCCCCTTCAATTATTTATATATTCATAAAGAGTCCAACTATTATCAGAAATGACAATTTATACATGTTTAATTATGAAAAAAACCAACATTATCATGTTATTTAAGTTTTCGTCCATTCATGTTATCTTTTTCCAAAAAATTTATCAGCTTAGTTTTTTCTTTTTGGTTTAGTGAAATTTGACTATTAGAACCCGGTCTTCAGTTTTTAAAAACCCAGTTTACCAATTATAATTGAGCTCTAATAGTCAAATTACACAAAAGTAGTAAAAAATTCACTTGATAACTTTTCTGGAGAAAAATATTAGTAAGTGTCGAAAACGCAAAAATCGTAAGAACATATTGATTTTTTTTCAAAATAAACTTTTTCATAATTGATTTATGACACACTAATTTTTTTATAAATGAATGAATGAGATCTATTGTGAACACTTTATTTATTGCCAACATTGTGAATAAATAGAAAAATACATATAAACATTAATATATATCAACAAATATTTGTAACAAGATTCATATGATTCGAGAAAATTATAAAACAGTTTGCAACATGCTTCATTACGTTCAGTCATTCAGAAGGTTATTAGCAATATTTGTAACAAGATTCATATAGGTTTTAAAAAAAATTCATAAGATCCGATAAATTATATAATTCAATAAAGTTCATAAGATACAATAAGATTCTTAATAGAATGGTTCAACAGTATCAGCAACAAGATTCAAAATTATTTTGTTCACAATATTTACAAAGAATAAATTGTTCATAAAAGATCATCTGTCTACATACACATATATACATATACAAATATATACTTTTACTATCCTTTTATATTTTAAATGACACTTTTAGCAACATTTTAAACATCAATTTGTTGACGATTTATTAGTGATAATGAACAATTCAAGACAAGTTTTGAATCTACAATAACTTAAACCATACATTTAAAAATATATATGATTAACTAATTACCCAGGTGAGTCAACTAAAAATTCATAATTAAAAAAGACTTTTCATTTTCTTCATTGAGATTAGCATTTGTGTAAAACTTTTGAGTTTTGTTACATGTATATCCAAGGGTGTGTGTTGATTGTCATTTTTGGATACCCCCACAAGTAATGCAAAGGGTATTATAGTATGTATTACCACAATAATAATTAATTGTAATCCTTGAAATTTTAGGCTTCATTGTACATCTTCCTGATACCTTTGAGCTCTTGATGTTCCCTGTTTCATGATTGTAATCCTTGAAATTTTGGGTTGTCTTACCACAACTTGCACTAAAAGGAATGTATCGCACTAATTAATGATCGTTTGTACGTTTTATAGTTAAATAGTAGTAACTTTTTACACTACTACGTAGTAACAAATTATGTACGTAGCTAGAGCGTCACCATGCATGTTCCTTGAGCTTGTGTTATGCCAAAAGACGTGCATTGAGTAACCAACAATATTGAGCAATGAATTATATGCATGGGATCGACTTCACGAGTAATGCAAATGAATCCCCAATTTGAACAAAATAACAATTTTTTTCAACTGTCTTAATTACCATATATCATGAGAAAACAACCTTCACCACTAGACTACGTAGCTTTATAAAAATCACTTGCATATGACGGATCAACAATATATATTAATCACAAGTTCCAGAATTGGCAATATATATGCTCAAAAGAATATATTTCAATTTCAAAAGTTTAAAAACTTTATTACTGCCCTTGCAACCAACATTCAAGAAAGATGTTTGAGATCAAACACTTCAACACATGCATGCCCTTGCACATCCGAACTTGTCAGTTTCTCCAAAGCCTCAACTGTCATCGATCCGGTAGTCATCTACCAAAAATATTATATTCTAATAATATTATATTCTAAAAATGGACTAATTAATTTAACAACCACACGATCCATATACATACATACATACATATATGTGTGTGTGTATAACATAATGAATGCATACCCAATGAACCAACTTGCCTAGCTCCCAACTAAATCATATCGCCATGAAGCTAGTGCAAGTGTGGAAGCCTAAACAAGATATCTTGCAACGGTTACAACATACAAAGGGTAAATTGCATAAGTTGGAGTTCATTAGCAATTGTAGGCAAGACAAGACGACGAATTAAGAAGTTAGCAAGCCTGAACCAATGACAGCAAGCATGTCAATTTATATGACTATAGTAACAATCTCAACATCGATCATATATTAAATGATTGCAAGCTCGTGTGTAACAAGCTTCCATCCTAGGCTTTTAAACATTCAAGAGTAATTATGCCAAAAAGCACCCCATGCAAATTAATTAGCATTATTATGGAAATGTTTCCATGGTCTGATCGAATCTAATTTATATCTAGCACGATACATATATACATGTGTTAACACAATCTCTCTTGATCTAGCTTGAAGCAAAGAAGCAGGATATATGTGTGTGTGTGTGTTGCTTATCTAAGTTCCATCCAACAACTCGAATTTTTTTGCTTATGATCTTTTGCAGCCATTTTTTCTGATAAAAATCGTTAATTTATTAGCAATGAAAATATCAAAGGGGATTAAGTCAACAAAAAAAGAGAGATATCCAGATAATTTTTCTATGTTTTAGCTCGTAGCACATACAAACCTCCAGTACTTGCATCAAAGACGGGTTGAATAAAGTGATGGCTTTTCAAATACAGCTTGAGGCGTAGCCAAGTGACAATTTGAGGCGTGTATGACTAATGAAACCACGCTTCAGCCTTGTATGGCTTGGGTTCATCAGCATAGCTAGCAAGCATATATAAGCTGATTGAGTGATTGGCTATCTCATATGACTAAAAGCCAATTAGGCTTGAGCCTATACAATCACATAGATTTTAGGAACATTTAATCGTGATTTTACCAAAAGCTAGAATTTATTTGAAGTGTTTTAATTAATCATTTCCATACAAGTTCGTAGAAACTCGATCGTATAAAAAACAATTTGAGCCACAGCTCAAAACTATCAGAGCCAATCAGCCAATAGAGATCAAGTCGATCAAGAAACTAGATTCTACAAGATTAGGGCTCTGCCTTTTCAAATACAGCTCAGGTACTTTTTTTAATAATTAATAGTTAATTATTAAACAAGCACGTACGTACCTTCTTTCCGCAGCACTCCTTGTTTCTGAAACAGATTTCCTTGCTCCCTTGGCAGCTGCAAAAGTTGCTGAATAATTATGAACCATTTACTTAAGAACTGATGGCGTAATTAATGTATCGAATATAAAACAAATGAGATATTGATACCTTTTTCAGATAGATAAGCCTGAGGATCGCCATAAGATTTACTGGGAGCTAGGTAACCTATAACATAATAAGATAATACTGCAAGCGGAAGAGATTGCTCTTGATTCATGTTGTTGACTCAACCTTTCAACGTATATCTTCTTCAATATAAGACAACTACAAACAAATACGCTCATTTCAATATACAGCAAATATCAAACCTACACTAGAGTTGCAAACAAGCCGACAGAAGTTTGAGCTCGACAAGGATCGAGACTATCGAGTCTTTTAGGAGCTTGGATCAATAGCTCGACGAGCTTTCCAAATGTAGACTCGAGCTCGAATCGAGAAATACTCAAATCACGCTTGATCTCAACTCGAAAAGCTCAAATATGTCCATGAACAATTTAATTTGAGTTGTTTTTTTTATATATAGGTCGAGCTTAAACTCCATAAAAACACAACTAGATACTTGAAAAAAGCTAGACTCGTTTTGTTTATATATAGAACACTTGAAAAACTCAACGAAAACTCAAATTGCTTAATAAAAACTTGGCTCATTTGTAGCCCTACCTACAACACTTTTGTCTAATTAAATGCTGATAGTACTTCAAAAGTTAAAAGGATTCACAAGCTCCTAGCTCAAATTTTGCTAACGGCATCTAAAGAAGTTTTGTCAAATTTTGATAAAAAGTTTAGCATAGTCATCCCCTTCAAATACGTTGAAAAACAAAAATAAAGAATCTGCTACAAAAAATTTTAAATACTTCGTTCTCATATCCTTGGTTTAGTGAAGAAGAGAAGTCCTAAAAACATATATGCTTTGCTCATGGGTCAAAACAGGAATATAATGAAACAATAATATATAAAATAAGGAACCAAAATCCAGACAAACTTTCATAATTTAATAAAGGGTTAATATCATCTTTTCTCATTTTTATAATCAAGTCTCTGGACTTTCATTCATAGTGTTTAAGTCCTCAAAACTACATATTTTTTTATTTCATCGAATGAGTTAATATAAAAAAAAAACAATTTTTTTCATATTAATGACGACGTCACTGGACTTTTTTTCTTAATGCTTAAGTCCTTGTACCGTTTACTGGGAATTGTCCGGCTAAACAATTCATATATATACTTCTGAATAATACCAAAAAAAATGTTGAAGGACATGAATACTTAAAACAATAAAACATCATCCTTTCAGGAAATGGTTTTCCAATAATTTCTGAAACAGATTTAATTTAAAAAAGAATTAGACTCGAACCAAATATAGATTGCAGTTCTTCAGTTTGTGACAGTATATTCTAAACAGAATGCAATTGCAGTTACCAAACAAAGATGGTCGTCAATCTTGATATTCTTGTTTACAAAGAAACCACCTTAGCTGGCCTCTGTGTGATGGTCCTCCCTCAGATTCGGCCTGTTTCTTGGACGATAAAGCCTCATTCCATGAATGTTCTGATATATCTCGTAATGAGTCAGAGCTATCATCATCCTGGTCCTCCTGCCGCATGCTCAAGGAACATCCCAGCTGACCTGCCACAAATTGCAAGTGTGGAAAGCCTAGACAACATATCATGTAACAGTTAGCAACGCTTACAACTAAATAAGTGTTGAGTAAGTTTAGAGAGCCAAGTGACAAGCCTGTTTGCTTGTATGACTACTGAAACCAAACTTGAGCCTATTATGGCTTGGGTTCAACAGCTTAGCAAGCAAATGTGAGTTGAGTAAGTTTAGAGAGCCAAGTAACAGCTTACCATCAAAGCCAAGCTTCAGCCTAATATTCTCACGCTCAACCGCTTAGCAAGACTATATGAGCTGCTGATTTAACCAAGCTTATTGGCCTATACAAATCACTTAGGGGCTGTTATCTGACTTGGTAACCTTCTGCTTAGACCGGCATGGATAAGGAATGAGATCTATGGATAATGGGATATAGAAGTCAGGTGCGGCCTGCCCGCCTAGAAGAGCCACTCGCTCTGTAGTGTTGTCACAATAAGCATGCCGTCGGCTTGCTGGTTTGACCTCTTTTTCACCTCTCATCTATCTCTCATCTCTCATTCGGTAAGATGTATAGCCGATGAGAGTGTTTGATAAAAGTTTCTGATAAGAGGCCATAAGATCTTACCATGCAATTATTGAATAAGGGAGAGAAACAAATCTGATCAAAACTCAAAAGGAAGGTTCCTCTTATGGGAAAAACATGACATCCTTTATCTCTCCCTCTCCCTTGTCGACAGCCCCCCATCCCTTCCCCGAACACTGCTGCTCCGGCGAAGCCTCCTCAACCCCCTCCCCCAGCCACCTCGGCTCCGACCAGCAGCCTCCCTTGCCATCTTCTTCAATTTCGATCTTCATAGATCTGTACATGTAGCTTGAATCTTTATTTCTCTGAGTAAAAGACAAACATTAGAATTCTAGAGTTGTTGGAGCTTTGATTTGCAGAAATTCTCAAATGGACTAAATATATTTTATCTTCCAAAATGCACAACAGGGTCTAGCATTACACCTTAGAGCAATTCTTTTACATTATAGCAATCACCAAGTCATTGTTACAATGAGTAAGCAAACAAGAAGCTGTTGCAATTGGAAGTCGCTAGCATTCTACCTTACATCTTTTTCCTTATGGCTATCACATAGATCTTATATTTCAAAAATCACAGGGATTTACAAGCTACAGCTACTTGCCTTGTTTGATAAATTCCTTTTAAATAACGTTCCTACTCTGTTTTTTAGGGTGATATTGATTTACCAGTGTTAACCAATTTCAACTATGACCAACAAAACCTACATATGATAACAAGTTTGATTGTTTTATCATGAGGAGCATTTTAGCAAAAATGCCAAATTGGATGCCAGATCCATCCCTAGACATGTCAGTCATAAAACCGATCAAGAAAGAAACAAGCGACAAGCAAAAACTAACAAACAAGGAACGCAAACAAAAGTGAAAATGTGTCTTCACATGGATTGGGGTGAGGGAAGACTAGGCATAAAGTGTGTGTGTGTGTGTGTGCGCGCGCGTGTGTGCGTGCGAGAGTGCTAGATAGAGAGACAGAGCACGCGTACCCCTTCTTTGATCCTTCCATAGAGATAGGTACGGCAAATGCAAACTATAACCACCCATATCATAAACTCTTGTATTGCATTTGTGTCCTAATCACAAGATAGGTATGGCAAATGTAAACAAATATTGATTTTCGTTACCCCTTCTCATAGAAACGATTCCTTGTAGATATTGATTTGTTTTCCAAATAAATCGTCAAATAACAATAAAAGAAAGGTATGGCAAATGTAAAACAAACCACCCTCCTAAGATATTATGGATTAGAGGATTTCCACGTAATGAACACAGTTTTTCTAGATCCAAAGCATGTTGCAAAATACATCATTGTATTCTTTTAAGCAGACTCGTTTACAGGGCCGTCTCTAAGATTTCGGAGGCCCTGAGCAATAACTCTAAAAGAGGCCCTATAAACTTAAAAATTGAAATGTATTTATAAACTTCACTAAGATTAACATTATTATCATCAATATCGATATTAGCATTGTTAACATTCATATAATTAAGATTAATATTAGCATCATCAACATTAGTCTTATTTTTAAAAAACTTATCAAGAGCCCCAAATACTTTCTACATAAAACATACCCAAATTTTTTTTTGAGGCCCTACACATTTAGGGGCCCTGGGCAAAGGCCCACATTGCCCTCCCCTATCACCGGCCATGCTCGTTTAGGTTGATTATCCCAAATCCAAGTATGTTCGGTATAAATACGGATGGGACCTTGGTAACAAACAGAGTAGGATTCCAAAACTAACAAAGCGTTGTGCTTTTCAGGCATAAAGATGCCAAAATGAAGCTATAACATTCATACATAAGACTGTCATTTGCATCTAAGGTTGGTTGTTGTCAAAGACATTTCGGATTATTATAGAAGTCTCCAGACTTTATGCAACAAATCAAGTCAGCACCAGATTTTATACAACAAATCAACCAAGCAAATAAATGATTTTAGTTCTCCGCGACTATGATACCTGAGCTGTTTAATCAGCTAATATCTGTATTTTTTAGCTACTATTTAGTTTGTTTGTTGAGATGATATCGAAACTCTACTAAATAAAGGACATGTATTTATCTAAATATACAAATTTGTCATGATATCGAGCCACAATTGATGTTTGTATAATAGGTTTTCCATTTAATCCTAGTTCAGTACCTCATTCCTTGTTACCCTCAACAAGTCCTCATGCATCATGGTTGTACTGTAAAGTTTACCTGAAATTAAGAATTACAAAAAAATTTGTGTCGCTTATAACAAATCATGAACCAAAACAAATATAATTGATGACAGAGCTCCACAATTGCAAGTTTGCTTAACTAATCAGATACATAAAATTATATGGCACTTAAATGGCAAGTTAAATATACATAAAACCTAAGCATATAAAAGAGAAACAGACAAATAGTGGAGAAAATGAGTCTGTCTTATGAAGTTATGAGATGAATACAAGGACAAGAAAATTACCAAAACCACATCCAACATTCCACACCTAAATTACCACATCCAAAGCCATAAAAAGTTCAGCAAATACAAGAACTAACATATATCCCTAGTTTGAAGCAATCATCGTAAAAAAAATGGATGAGAACAGAGACCAAAAAACACTTCTTACTGCTGCATATACAATGCTGGACTGGAGTATTAACTAAACCCCAAACTTGGCAGACCTTGTTAGCTTATTTAGAGGGTTGACTGTGTTGCTTAAAGTAACTGGCGCAACTTCAGAAATATCATGCAAATCCTTTCCAAATCCATCAGCGTCTAATTCAGCAACCTGCAAAACCAACCAAACATACTTTATAACCAATCTTGTATTCAGATTTTAGATAGATGATATATTAACTATTAATGTGAATCTACAGCTGAAATGCTTTTGCAGTACTAAAGTCGTGTATTTTAAATGACATCAACAATTTATATCACTATACATAAGATACCAGCCTTTATTTTATCTGTATTAGCAATAAATATCTTTAGCCAGTTACATAATTTTAAGAAAGTTATCTAATTATGACTGAAATTTAAAGATCCCGAAGACCATAAAGATCAACAGATTGAATGAGTTAAAAGCATAAGGCTCCTACCAATAACTTCATTATATAATAGAGGGATCTTTGTATCAGATAAGATACCAAAAGAATTTGACTATATCCCTCATAGAATTGCATAGCTTAACATTCATAACTTTAGAAAACTAGAACAATTATATGGCTTGAGATTTTACCTTCCAACTGCTAGATAAATAAAAACTTAAAATGCTATTGCCGCAAGCCGATCATATTAGACTGTCCAAAGAGCAGCTGTTGGAACACGTGGAAGGGTAACACAAAATTCATACATCAAAAGAAGGACGGAACAAGTTGAGAGCACAAAATCCTGAGAACAGAGTATTACGAATATTCATAGTAATGACTACGGAACTCAATAGAACAGATTATTCTTCATTAGATTAATACTAATCCTATTAAACTGCCCAAGAAGCAGTGTATTATGTTGGACATGCAGGCGTGTAACACGAAATTGAGACATCAAAAAAGAACAGAACAGGTTGAAAACACATAATCCTGAAAAAAAAAGTATTATGATTCGAATGAATGCTGTTATGGAACTCAAAAATTCTCTTTAAAAACAATAAAGTCATTAGATTGTAACATATTTAACATATGATTACCACCAATCTCCCAATAAATAACTTCATTAGGTTAAGGTCACATGAATAACTTCATTTGAAACCAAGATATGATTATATGAATTAGGAACATTTAACATATGACTACGACCAATCTCCTAATAAATAAACTCTCGAAATGCCATGAATAATCATCATCTTGTGATCCGATCCTATTAGACCGTCCATATAGCAGAGTATAAATGTTAGCACATGTGGGCCAAAACACGAAATTCAACCATCAAAAAAGGACGCGCGTAACAAGTTGTAACCACAAATCCTGAGAGCAAGTGTAACGATTCATAGGAACGATGTTTACTTTTATAGAATTCAAAAAAAAATATCTTATACAGATTTAAGCATATGATTACGCTCAATTTCCTAATAATTGTAACAAACATAAACAAATTTGCTTACATCAATTCGAAGAAATCATGTCGATGGGCCGTTCCTGGTGAAATCCTAACTCTCTGTTCTTTAACTTGGAAAGGAATGACAAAGAAGATGAACGAAAAAAAACACAGGAAAAGGTAAAAGTAACTTTTTGATTCTTTTGTTTCCTTCTATTTCTTCTCACCTTCGGTGAAAGCTTTTCATCGTTCTTTCCTTTTTTTATTCTTTCATTTTCTTTGTATAAAAACACAATAATTTTGTTAGTTTCTTTCCATTTTATCTTTCTTTCTTTAATTTTCTTTAGATAAGTTGTATTAAATAACATAGTATAATTAAAAAGGACAATTTACCAAGAAAGTTAATAACTTAATATAAATTTTAAAAATTAACAATAAAAGTAATGTAAAATTTTTTAAACCAAAAAATATAACATAAAATTCAAATAATTACGGTTTATAGTTTTTCCGAAACCCATTTTGATTTTTAGTTTTTAAAATTTAAAAAACTACGACCCTAGTCAGGATTAGAAAACTAAAAATTGAAACGACTTGTATTCTTTTGTGCGGAAAAACAAAAAATGATGGTTCGTAGTTTTTTCGTTTGGAAAAAATAAAAATTTGAATTATTCGTATTTTTTCCGTTCATACTATATAATCGTGAATAAATAATCGAATATTATATGACCGTATATACATAATTATAATATATATTTAAAAAATTATAAGCATATGAAAAAATAAAAATCATAAGTAAATAAATTTAATGAAATTAAAAAATAGTCATTAAAATAGTATAATATAATTAAATAAATTTAAATAAAGAAATAATTATAAAAACCTAAACTTTATTATAAAATTTCACGCATAAACTGAGTTTATTTTAGTGTTTATGAAATCATTGAAAAACTTAGAAAAAATAAAAATAAATTGTCTATTAATTTAATATGTTACTGTTATTGATAAAAATTTGAAAATGTGTTACTATTTTTTATAATTTAAAAATTGTTGGTGACCTGCTAAACATATTTTCAGGTCAACAGTTACTATTATTGATAAGAAAATAAAAAATTGTTACCATAAACGATAAAAAAAATGTAATGATTTTGCTGTTAATGATCAAAATGACAAAAAATTTTACTATGTTTTATCATTTCCCTGATTTTTATATTAAATTCTGGAATCGTTTGAGTTTCAAAAAGAAAGAATTCCATACACGTACTCATGAAACTTTATTGTTATGCATATATCCATTATAAATTTTTTTATTACGTTTATATTCTTTAATTTTTTAAAACTCGTTATCTAATTAATTATTATTAAATCATTTAAAACTGTAAAAACATTATATTTTTAATCACTTATTGAATCCACAAAGTATCTCACTTAAACCCAAATAAAAAAAAAATCATCGGTCTCCTTAATCCAAAACCAAAAAACAATCAACCTCTTGCATGTACGTCTAATTCTACACATTGTTTGACTACAAATCTACCATTAAACACTTGACAATTGGCACGGAACTTTTCATCTTTGATGGTTTACATGTATACAAAAAATAAAACACATTAAATGGTAATCTAATTTTATAAAAATAAAATTGAGTGACAATTAAGGAAAATCTATATCAATACGAATAAGATCAAACCATCTAAATAGAACAAGTGAAATCTTTGAATCCGTTCTCTTTAGAATTTTTTTATGAAATATTTAACTAGGAATAAGTTCAGTTGTAAAACTATTATTTTACTATAAAACGATACGGATTTAATAAATGTATTGATTAAAAAGTAATGTTTTGAATTTTTAATGATTTAATAATAACTAGTTAGATATTTTGACATTATGAAAGTTTTAAATGTTTAGAATGATATAAACCTAATAAGAAAGTTTACAACAATGTATGCGTAATAATGAAGTTTTACAAGGAAGTGTATGAAAGTATTCGTTTTAAAAAAATTATTCGACAGGTGTTTGGTTTTGTATAAAATTGACAGAATTATTAACTTATAGTGTTTCAAATATATAAAAAAGCTATATAATATGTTTGGATTGCATGAGATGATAATCACTTATTTGCGTTTGAGGGGAGGCTTACAATACTTTTTTCCAGAGTGAGCCTAATACACTGACGATATATTAACAACTAATATTCATGTATTATATGAGTAGACATGACCAAAAAACCCAACTCCGACGGGGAACCGTAACTCGACCCCGATTTGACCGGGGAATCCCCCAGTTGACCGGGGATGGGGATGGGGACGAGGAATCCCCGATTTAAAATAATGGGGATGGGGCGGGGATAAGAGACACTTTAATCCCCGAAACCCGACCCCGGTTATAAATTATGTTTTAATATCAATTATTATATATATTTAACTTTACAATGTAAATTATTCATTACATTTCATATAATATATTAAATATCATTGTATATGACTTTTCTATAGTTTAAATACTACTGTTATTTTTCATTTTATTGGTTTTATAAATGTTTTGCATCCATTTCTTTGTTTTAGTTTTATTACAAATTATACGTTATATATGTAAATACCTCAAATATGTTTGAATTAATTTTTTTAATGTTTATTTACGTATATTTTTCATCTAAATTACTATTTATAGTTAAAACTTAAATTCCCCGACGGGGATCCCCGATCCCCGATTGGGACGGGGATGGGAATAGAAACTCATTCCCCGACGGGGATGGGGCCGGGATGGGGGAGAGGATTATGAAGCGGGGGATGGGGATGGGAACTGAGATCCCCGCCCCGCCCCGTCCCTATACATGAGTTGATTTAAAAATATAATATTTATAAATATATAAAAATCATTTTAAATTTTAGTTTAATGACATTTACTTAATTGTTAAATTAGATTTTATTTATTGGAATGAACTAGATTTAGTTACAATTGATTTGAAATTATTAGTAGTTCTAGTATATGATATGACAATTTGTGAAAATGACAATTGTCAAATTAAGTAAGAAAATGACAAGTGGCAAATGACAAATTAAATGAGAACATGTCAAGTGAGAGTTTTGTACTTTTGTTACTCTTTTAGTAGTATTTATTATAAATTTGCCAAAATAACCTCCATCTTTAAACCTAAAATGAGCATGAACATTTCACCTAGGGGTGTTCAAAACCGGATATCCGAAATCTCGGATAGTGAATTTTGCTATCCGAATCCGAAATTTCGGATATCCGATAATTGGATACTCGAAATTTCGGATTCGGATTTCGGATTATCCGAATATCCAAAAAAATATCCGAAAATTCATATTTTTTATTTTTTTAAAAAAATTAAATCAAATATTTAAATATCTAAAATACAAATTCATATATCCAAAATAGATATTAAAAATAAATATATCACAAAACTAAATGTATCCGAAATTATTTTACTCAAAACGTCTAAAAAAAATATAAAAAAACTAAAATTTATTAAAATATTAGTTAATAAATCTATAATACTAAGATAAAACTCAAAAATATACATTAGAATAATAATAAACACTCAATATTATGTAAATAATCAATACTAAATATATTAAAAAAAGTTTTAAAAAATTATTTTTTTTTTGGATTTTCGGATATCGGATTATCCGAATATCCGAAAATTTGGAATTTTACTATCCGAATCCGAAATTTCGGATATCCGAAAATCCGGATATCCGAAATTTCAGATAGTTTCGGATCGGATTTTTGGATTTTATTTCGGATACTCCGATTCGGATTATTTTGAACACCCCTAATTTCACCCAATCTTCTGTGGCCGCATGCTAGGCTTTTCTTGTTTGTGTTAGAGTATTATGTCAAGATGATATTAATATCACATTATAGTTGACGTCATAAGATACTAAAGGAATTTGTGGAATTGTAATCATACGCACAATTTTTGTAAGAATCTTAGTGCCTGTCTGTTTTACAAAATCCTGAAATAATTTATGGAATTGTAATTAAAATTCTATTCCTTTGTATGTTTGGTTTGATAAAGGAAAATGAATTTTTTTTAACATAAATATTTTTCTCATAAATTGGAATCTACTTGCTTATCCAATAGATAAAGAATTGAGATTACATTCTCATATTACGTTTTTTTGTCGACGTTACCTACCATATCGACCTACATTACCCACCCACCCTAACGCACCCCATCTTACCCCCACCCACCATACATTTACCTAACCATACCACACTCATCTCATCCCACCCCACCCCATCTCAATTCTATCATCACCTACCATACCCCAACTAACCTACCCCTACTGAACCCATACTACCTTACCTTACCCTACCCGTCCTAACATTCCTTACCCTACCTAATAATATCTATCCCACCAACCCCATCTTACATCACCCATTATTACACTACCTATCGTACACTTACCCATCTCATTCCATTTTACAAACTTAATAAGAAAATAACAAGGAATGAAGATGAATTTATTTTATACCATTCATGTCAACCACACAGCAACAAATGAATTTTTATAATATTTCATTCTTTTCATTCATTTGACAAAATTCATTGACAATCTCCTACGAACCAAACCATGGGAAAATAATTATGTTAGACGGAGGGCTGAAAAGCAACACACAACAAAGTACGTGGGTGCGATTTGGCAATTACAATATTACGAACAAAACACGCATATATGATTCTGATTCCCTTTTCCCCTCGAAAAGATCTCAAATACGAGAAAATCTTCAAACCTACTATCTGCCGTCGTCCGATACCGGCCGCCACAACCACTGTACGTCTCTTCTTCCCTATCACAGTCGACGTGTACGTTTGGTTGAGATATAGCTTAAGTTTTGTTTTTGATTTCAGTATCTGTATACACATTTTGCCCTTTTGTTAGGGTTAGGGTTTTGTGTAGGTAAAATTGATTACTAGACAGTAACTTAACTTGAAAGCATAAAATTTAGAGCTAATTGATTCGTTATTTATTGGTTCATTGATACTATATCAGGATTGGCGATATCAAGATCGTAGAGTTTCGTGGTTTGGGGATTATATGGCTGATCGTAACTTGGCGGTTGTGAAGCCAATATGGATGAAGCAAGCTGAAGAGGCAAAACTATAGACAGGATGAAAGAGAGATCAAGTTCATATCAATTGGCTGGAAGCATTTGAAAGAGAAGCAGATAGGCTAATTTCTGCATTAAATTAGTCCATTTATAGGTGATTTATAAGCAACTTCTTAGCCTCTTTTCACGTCAGTTTTTATTTCAGTCGGTCAATCTTATCCCTTTTTTTCTACTCTTTAGTTTGACATTAGTTTATATAAATATTATCTGAGTTATAGATATTATTATAGGTTTCAATATTATTTAACAATATCCTTTAATATTAGATATCTTAATTCATGTTCTTTGCTTTAATATTGTCCTTAATTTGAATTTTTTTCAGTATCAGTTGAAATTCAGTAGATGTAGGTTTTATTAATTTTTGAAAACACAATTATATACATGTTTACATAATATTTATATATAAATTAAATCGTCAAAGTCAATAGATAAGTATTTTTTGATAGACACATAAATGTGGATGCAAAAATAAGCAAAACACAACCATATATAACCAACTGTTTGACACTATTCTTCAGATAATTTATAATTAGTTCGTTAAGTTGAAAATAATGCACTTTAGGCAACTTCTTTGAGAAGTTGTCAAAACAGAGATAAGCTCGTTACGGATGATTACATAATGAACTGACAGATATCGCGAACTACAGGAAAAAAGAGCAGTGAGACTTGAAGAAATATTGTTTAGAATTTGGACGATTCAATGCCTGGATCGGTTTAGTTATTTCTGCAGTTTTTTTATTTCTGTTAATAATGCCAGCAATGCATTTGTAGATAAGATCAAGTTTGTTTTTTTATTATGTCATTTTTCTGAGTTTTCTGTTAGGTGAGGATAATCTCATGAACACTTGTGATTTTATGCCAAGTTTTATCCATTTTTGATAGAAAATGTCAATCTTTTAGGTTTTGAAATTTTTTTCCTGTTTTTTTCCAACTCTTATCTTATCCCTTTTTTATGATTATAGCAGCTATGCTTTGGATATATGTAGCAGCCTTTTTTTCTTAGTTTTAGTTGGGATTTAAATAGATATATACTGCAGAAATTATTATTTCAATTAAAAAAAATCGGTGATGCTGCTGAAATTTCCTAGTTTTTCTGATTTTAAACATCAGCAGCTTAATTTCCTGAATTTTATCCATATTTTTTTCTGTTGTGATGCTGCCTTAAAATTCTGAATTATAGCCACTCATGTTGTGCCAAATCAGCCTTAATTTTCTGAATTATAACCACTCTTGTTATGCCAAATCAACAATAAATTTCTGAATTTTTACCAATAATATTTTGCCACGTGAGCAATTTTATCTTTGCTCCGTCGGCAATATATATATATATATAATTTACAAAGACTATTTTGTCAATATTTTCAATCCAACATTCACAGTTACTAGAGCTCATGGAAAGACGTACCGATTCAATGAAGCAGATTTATTCAAGATTCATCTGGTTGACGTTGAAGATTTGTTTGATGAATTATTCCGAAACAAGAGAGAAGAGAATTGTACATTTTCTCTTAAAGCTATATTTCATTTCATGCATACCAAATTGGTCTTAATGTCAATCCAAGATTTGCAAATTGGTGTTGAAAGATGCATGCGAAGGATCAATGTCACTGCACCTAATAGGAAGATCAAAGACATAGTGAAGCTAAAAGAATATCAAGTCGTTCTTGATAAACATCCAGTTGTCATCTACAAAGATAAAAATCAAGAGAAGAAAGCCATGCGAATAAATCGAGCTGAACAACTATTCAGATGGTACTCTTCAAAAACTTATGACACCATTAAAAATGGATTTTTAATCATGATGTTTTGAGACATTTAAAAGGTGGTGGCATGATTCTGTATGTGTAACATCCGGCACTAAACCAGGTTAGCAACAATGACCTAATCTTTATTTAATAGCCAATTATAATCTAATCAGTGGTCATTAGCAATTAATCAAAGTGATTAACAATGCTCATAAGGAAATTCAACTCAATTAGAATCAAATTCATCGGTGCGATGAATCGGGAAATCAATTAATCCGATCGATTTACGATATGAGGGATTAATTCAACTAAGTACATAATTAAATTATGATTAGTGACACTAATCATACACTAGTACAATTACTTAATATTAATTATGCAAGACTAAAACAATTCATTAAAACAATGCATTCATAAGTATTTATGAATTTACAAAAAAAGGGAAATACTAGAATACATTTCTAAATACATTTATACAAAAAAAAGGAAAATACATGGATATTACCATGTTGTGGCCGGCCCCTAGGGGGGTACCACATAAATGTTGACTTTCATTTTTTATTAATAAAACACCATACACAATCACCATCATCACAATTCACTCTTACACTACACAAAGATATGCACTCAACCTTCAAATCCATCATCATTTCACCACATTTTCTTCTCTATAAATAGAGACCTCATTCTCATTCATTTCCACACTTCAAACATCAAAAATCCTCTTCTTTTCTCTCTAAAAATCCGGCCACCACCTCTTTCAAAGCCAAAAAAATTGCAACTTTGCATTATTTCAATATTTCAAGAGTATTTGGTCCAAATCTTGCAAGGATTCCAACTTCTACTCAAAGTCATACTCTAAATACTTCAAAGTAAGTAAATACTAGCTTATTTCATCATACATTTATGTTTATATAAGTCTTGCATAATATATATAATCACCAACAACAACTTTCATAAAAAAACTCAAGTTTATAAGTTTCTAGTTTTTGTTTTTAAGTTGTTTCTTTAAATGTGTTTATGAATATATAAACACATCATAAAAGTGTTAATATTATGAAAACAAGTAATATATATGTGTTTTATAACTTGTATACGAGTAGTCTTTGAATAAACAACAAGAATCATAAGTTATTTCTGCGGATTTTCGACAGAAAATTTATATCGACTTTGAAATATCATAAGTAAATCATAACTTAACGAAATGAGTTGATTCTTGTCTCAAAAGTTAGATCTATGTCTTAACTATAGATCTGGAAGTTTTCATAATTTATTTTGGAGTTTAAGACCTCTAGAAATTATTTGGGAAACCGAAAGTTTGACAGCTCAAAATGGCCAATATAGGGTTTTCAACTAGCTTTTTCCCTAACCTAAACATCTCGAAAAATGGCCGTTCTTGATTCTAAAAATCCTTTGTATATAGTAGTTTAATGTCCTAGAAAATCAAATCCTAAAACGTTTTGGAGCTTGGTCTAAAACAGCCTCAAAGTAGGCCGAAAAACCTCCGAAAAAGCTGGAAAATTACATATATATATATATATATATATATATATATATATATATATATATATATATATATATATATATATATATATATATATATATATATATATATATATATATATAAACTTGACGTTTTAAGCGGATTTTATTTATAAACTTGTGATGTTGGGTGATTTAAGACATAAAAATCTATAAATATATATATTATCATATATTAGAGATATTAAGTCCTTATTATCATTTAGGGCTCGATTAATCTCACTCGGTGCGTCATCCATCCACTTACGCTAAAAAGTATTTTACGCTCGTTTTTACCATCGCAAGGTCGGTGAGTCTTCATAGCCCCTATTTTCACACTGTTATGTTTTGGGGTTGAAATACATGCATCGTTTTCATATGGACAGGAAAACAACTTCATTTCTATTATGTATTACACATGTGGTTCCATCAGCCCTTATATTATTAACCGTTAATTGCATTTATTTGTAAGCGTGAATATATTGTGGATAGATCTATCGGGAGTTATGTCCCCCATTCAGGTTTGTTCGGGTCGGCTAACAGCGAGTGCATATATATTTAACACACGGTATTACATATGGGAATACTGCACAGGGCAAAGTCATTTTAATTAAGCTTCGGTTGCATGATGGTTTATATGTAATACATAACATGGAATTTATGATTTTATAAATTCAAACTCTACTGTTCTTGTTTATACAAGTCAGATTTACGTATAAACCTATGAGCTCACCAACAATTTTTGTTAACGTATTTTAGCGTGTATTTTCATGCAATTAAGGCAAGTGTGCCTTCGGACGTATTTACTTTCAAGCTTCCGCATCCATGGAGTCGCATGCATATTCAAATTGACGGAGATTTAGCTGCATTATTTTGGATATTTTAATTATGTAATTAAATCTCTGTATTTTGCGAACTCCTTTTCTCATATCAGACTATGTAAAACATTGCTATATTTTAAAGTTTTAACGATGTATTTTGAAAAACGTCCATATAGTGGTCTTCGTTATGATTATGGTTATGCTTCCGCGACGTCGCGCTTCGTTGCCAACCGGGGTAACGGGGTGTGACAGATTGGTATCAGAGCCATAGTTATAGTGAACTAGGTTGCATTAGTACCCTAGATTATAACTGCACTTAAGTATTACTGATTATGAAAATACTTTTGTAACTAACTAAAAGACTATGCATGCACCTTGATAGCAGAAAACATGTCCCACCAAGAGATAATCATTTTGTCCGACTCAGAAGAGGAGTGTACCCCTACCAGTCCATACAACCCGGAAGTATTTTCTGAGGAGGACCCGACCGAGGAGGAAGACCCCTCGCAGGACGAGGATCCAATGGAAGAATCAGACGAAGAAGAACCGACGGAAGAGGACAACGCCAAAGTAGATCCACCATCCCCGGTGATCCCCGCCCGCACTCCATACCACCCAGCGGTGCCATCATTCAAGCCATACCGTCCCTACCCAAACGGTCCAAAGATGTTGTATACACCCCGAAAGAGGGTGATCACACCGAGGCGGAAGTCTATTCCCATCTCGACTCCTCAACCAAATCCCTCACCACAGCACCGACGGGTAGACGCCCGAAGATGGGACTGGATGCCTGAGACTCTCCGTGAGTGGAGACAAGAGGAAGGAATCCCTTCCCAGTTCGAGGTCGGAGGACCATCCTCCGCATCGATCCCACCGCTCACCCAGGAGACGGCTGACCAGACCGTACCCTTACTAGTAGCAAGGTCTTCACGACATGACCTCCAAATCCGGTTACTTAACCAGGATATTGGAGAATTGGCTGCCCGTTTGGAGTGGGAGGAGATTCAGAACTCCAATTTGTACTGGGTTAACCAGCACGCCCTCACCATCCAACAAGATGACCTGGATGAGCTTCGGTAGCGACTAGCCGAAAGCGAGGCTCGGAACGAGGAGCTGACTTAGCGCCTCAACGCGTTGGAGAAGGGAGAGACCCCTGATCACTCCCACACTTAGTACCCTTTATCTATCTTTGAAAATATTAGGAAAAATATTATGTAATAGTGTAGGACAAAATTTTCAGGTAATAACCCGCCCCATTGTAAGAAAGTTATGAATGATTAATGAATATTGCAAGTTATTTATGAAATTGTGGTTGATGATTATAGTGTTGTGCCTTAAGAAAAATTTAAATCTTTAAGATTCAACTTCTTACACTATGCTCTTTTCTTTAAACTTTAAGATAATGCCGCCAAGAAGAGCCATGAACGCTGCAGAAATCGAGGAACTAGTCGCACAAAGAGTGGCCGCCGCTATAGCCACTTATGAGACCAACCGAAACAGTTCTGCTAATGGAGATGGTGGTGCTAGCCGCACCACGGGAGGTACTGAAACCCACCCAAAGGGTTGTGGAATTAAGGGGTTGTTGAGTTGCAAGCCCCGATACTTCAATGGAACTGAAGGAGCCGTCGGATTGGTACGATGGTTCGAAAAATTGGAGTCTGTCTTCCGTGTTAGCGGATGTATTGAAGGAGATAAGGTGAAATTCGCCACCCACAGTCTGCAAGATAGCACCTTGACATGGTGGCACTCCTATACCCAGTCTATGGGGATCGATGCAGCTTACCAACTCGCCTGGACCGAGTTAAAATAAATGATGACCGACGAGTATTGCCCAAGAAATGAACTACAGAAGATGGAGTCAGACTTTTGGAATCTGGCTATGAAAGGAACGGATGTAGCTGGGTACACCAACCAATTCCACGAACTAAGTATTCTGTGCCCACAGATGGTAACCCCTGAATATAAGAAAATTGAGCGTTACATTTGGGGACTCGCTCCTCAAATCCAAGGCAATGTCACTGCCTCCAACCCAACCACAATTTAGGACGCCATCAGAATGGCCAATAACCTTATGGATCAAGTGTCCCGGAGAATCGAAGCCAAGGCCGGGGAAAACAAGAGGAAATGGGAGGACAAGTCTGGAAAGAATACGGACTCACAATCCAAGAAGCCCAAAACCATCAAGGCTTATGTAGCGGGAGTTGAAACAAGGAAAGGCTACACAGGAACAAAGCCTTTCTGCACCCAATGCACCTATCATCACAACAAGGGTCCCTGCCCAACCCCTTGTGGAAGATGCAAACGTCTTGGTCATTTGGCCAAGGACTGTAAATTTGGTACCCCGGGAAACAATGGCGGCAATCAGAGAGGCTGCTATGAATGTGGAGCTGTCGGGCACTTCAGGAGTGAGTGCCCGAAGTTGAGAAATGGTGGAGGAGCTCAGGGGAAAGCTTTTGTATTAGGAGCAGGTGACGCTCGTCAGGATCCCCATGTGGTATCTGGTATGTTTCTTTTATATGATATTTACGCTTACGTACTCTTTAATACTGGGGCTGATAGAAGCTCTATATCTGATAAGTTTAGTAAGCAATTGAATGTCACTCCTTTTCCCTTAGACAACTCTTATACTATAGAGTTAGCTGACGGCAAGATAATAGAGGCAAGTAGTATTATTAAGGAATGCACACTGAAGCTGGCAGATCATCCATTTAAGATAGACTTGATGCCTATAGAACTCAGAAGTTTTGATGTAGTAATTGGTATGGATTGGTTTTCACACAATCATGCCGAGATTTTGTGCGGTAAGAAAGTGGTACGGATGCCACTCCATAAGAAGGTCCTAACAGTCCAAGGGGAAAGAAAGAACCGTCAGCTGAATGTCATATCCGGCCTAAGGACATTAAAATGCCTTAGGAAAGGTTGCCATGCAGTATTAGTACAGATTACAGAAAAAGAGTCGGAGGAGAAACGACTTGAGGATATTCCAGTGGTTTGTGACTATCCGAAGGTCTTCCCGGAAGATTTGTCTGCGCTTCCGCCAGCTAGGCAAGTGGAGTTCCAAATCGACTTGGTGCCGGGAGCTACACCAGCCGCAAGAACCCCATACAGACTCGTTCCTTCGGAAATGCAGGAGCTATCCAATCAACTACAAGAGTTAATGGATAAAGGATTCATTCGACCAAGTTCTTCACCTTAGGGAGCTCCGGTCTTATTTGTGAAAAAGAAAGACGGATCCTTCAGAATGTGCAAAGACTACCGAGAGCTAAATAAGTTAACAGTAAAGAACCGCTACCCCCTTCCCAGAATTGACGACCTGTTTGACCAACTACAGGGATCTAGCTTCTACTCTAGTATTGATCTGCGATCTGGTTATCATCAAGTAAAGGTTCGGGAAGAAGACATTCCCAAGACAACATTCAGAACTCGTTATGGACATTACGAGTTCCAGGTAATGCCATTCGGTTTGATCAACGCACCAGCCGTATTCATGGACCTCATAAATCGAGTGTGTAAACCGTATCTGGACAAATTTGTGATAGTGTTCATAGACGATATCCTCATTTATTCCAGAAGTAAGGAGGAGCACGAACAACATCTCAAGCTGATCTTGGAGTTGTTAGAGAAGGAACAGTTATACGCCAAAATTTCAAAATGTGAATTTTGGTTGCGAGAAGTTAAATTCCTTGGACATGTGATCAACAGCCAGGGAATCCAAGTTGATCCATAAAAAATCGAGGCCATAAAGAACTGGGCAACTCCTAGAACTCCCACGGAAATCCGCCAATTTCTAGGACTTGCCGGTTATTATAGGCTATTTATTGAAATTTCTCAAAGATAGCAGGTTCTCTAACAGAGCTGACTCGGAAAGATGTAAAATATATCTGGGGTGAAGAGCAGAAAAAGGCGTTTCAACAGTTAAAGCAAAGATTGTGTAGTGCACCAATTCTGTCCTTACCTGAAGGGACAAAAAATTTTGTGGTCTACTATGATGCTTCACACAATGGATTAGGTTGTGTGCTCATGCAAAAGGATAAAGTCATTGCTTACGCATCACGGCAACTCAAAATCCACGAGGTGAACTATACGACTCACACTACTACAAATCAAAGCTAATGCAACACTTTTGATGCAACACATTCAAAAATTGTTGCTTTTTTATATAAGTTCGCTCTAAAGCAACACATAGACAATAAGTGTTACATATAATAATTTAATGCAACACTTTTTTTATAGTGTTGCCATTTTTACTAAAAAAAATGTAACAATTTTCTAAAGTTTTGCAATTTTTAGTAACATTGATTTAAAGTGTTGCATCTTTCAATAAAAATGCAACACATGTTTAGAGTGTTGCAATTATAATGAAAAAAATGCAACACATTTTTGGAGTGTTGCATTTATAATTAAAAAAATGCAAAACATTTTTAAAAACATATAACATTTTTTATGTGTTGCATTTATAACGAACAAAATATGACATGTTTTTAAGTTTTGACTATACTATTTTTTTCTTGTTTTGTAATTTGGATTAAAAAATACACACAAAAGTTAAATGTCTGATTTGTTAAGATTAATAAAATACACAAATTTGATGGTACATGTTTTATTGAATGCAATTAGAAAATTGGTTAGAAATTTAAAATATCACAGGTATAAATATCTTTGGGTGATAAATTAATTAAAAAACACTAGCATTGTACCCGCGCAAAGCGGCGTCGACGACAAACATTTTTTTATAACATGTTTTTTGAATGACGAAAAAAAGTGGTTTTCAACGACTAATATTTTCTTTTAAATAAACATGTAATTTATATTATGAATAACTTTTAATAATAATATGATTATTCAAGGAAAGGATTAATAATACATATGGAACAACAAATGTTAATTGGTACAACAACACATATAAAATACCTAATCATTAATAAAAGAAGCAATTTGAGCATTGCAAATGGTCCTGATTGTAGTAGTGCATTGGTATCTTATTGATATACACATTTGGTGTGGTGAAACGGAATGGAAAAGAATGAAATGAAATGAAATTTTAAAGTTTTTTCAATCAATGTTGGTTACAATAAATAGAGATGGCACAGAAGATGAAAGAAAAACTATCAAATCTTCATTCCATTTCCATTGTTTTGATTCTTTTCATGCGTAGAAGTAAACAACAAAAAAGAAATTTATACTAAATTCAATTTCTTTTCCACTCTCGTTGACAATCAATGTTCTTATCACCTGACAAAAATATATGTAAATCTCATATAGTTCCATTACATTCCACTGTACCAAACGTCCCCTAAGTTCCTCAAACTCACCCTTTTAAGACAACCAGTTAGGAATAACAAGAGAATTCCATGGTCCATTATGTGTATCCTATCAGTTAGTATAATGACTAATGACTTGAATGATACAAAAAAGTAGAATGACCTAAATGGAAAAATTGAAAAGGTACGTTCGTATTTAATGATATAAATCCCTCACACACACCCTCGTAAGATAGGCATAACAACAGAATTCCATGGTCCATTTATGTGTCTCTTATCATTATTGGATGACCTTACAAGATTCCGCAATTTAACTGCATGCTTCTATAAAAATTTTAATGATTTGAATTAAAATTGAAGTCCTTTAATTTCCAATGCGATCTCAGGGAGTACAATTTAGCCAAAATGAAAAAAAAAACAAAGAGAAAAAAACTACAGCTGTTGAAAATTATGTGAACAGAAACACATAAGAATTATTTCCGAAACCAACTCCCTAGCATCACAATTACCTAAAGACTTCCTAACCAATTTGAGAGATAATGCCATTTGTTATTATTCTTACTATTTATGGTAAATAAATCTAAATACAATGAATGGTAACCTTTTGTCAAGCTCATCCAGGTCTGTGTGAACTGATAACAAAAACTTTGCTCGTTTGATCCACATGAAGCTAATATCGTGTATGAAGACCACTTTGTGGTGTTCTTGAAGAACCTATAGCTTGCAGCAAAATGTGATTTCCATTATCGAAAAGAAATTAACAAGGGCATCACAAACTCATGATCGTTTCTCGAGAGCTCAACATAATTATCTAGATGTTTACAAATAATCTTTTCAATTGAACTTTAACCATTGTTGGGACCTTTACTAAGTTCAAAGTGCTCACCTCTCTACATGGGTTAGGAGATGGGATTGAATCAGATCCAATGATTGAGATGTTGGTGCATGGGTGGAGTTGTGCATTACCGAATCTCGAATCGAAAGCCACACTAGACCCACCAAGTTCAGCTTGCATCGACTCATCACGAGATATAAAATTTGAATTCCCTACTTGTAGAAGTAATTGATTAATTACTACCCAACCGAATTGAACAGGAATGGATCTTGACTATTTGGGTAATTAAATTAACACGAATCGAAATACGCGAGAGGCTTTCAACAATGGGAATTGCAGTAAACTTGTGACATATTTAGGTGAAGCGGAGGGGTTTTACCTGAAAATAGAGATCGTTCTTCAGTTGAATCATAATAGAAGGTAGAAATCGATCATTCTAGGGTTTGATTAGCAGAGGTGGAAGGCGCAGTCATAGCTGGAGTAGAAGGCATAGTCGGAGCAGGAGCAGAAGGCGCAGTTGGAGGCGGAGACAGAGCCGCTTCCGGTCCCGATGCCGCAGCAGAGGCGTGAAGGAGAGACGGGATATTGCAACTGAGAAACGTCAGGGGCACTCCTTCAAGTGTCTAATAAAACAATTATGATTTTTATTTATGTTTTTTAATTAGTTTACCACCTAAAGATATACATACTTGTGATATTTTAAATTTGTAATCAATTTTCTAATTGCACTCTTTTTTCTAAAAAAATAAAAATAAAACATGTACTATCAAATCTTGTATTTTTTTAATCTTAACAAATCACACATTGAACTTTTATGTGTATTTTATAATCAAAATTACAAATCAAGAAATAGAGATTTGTTTATTTTGCAAATGAGAGGCGTAGCTAGAGTTTGTTTATGTTATTGAACACAATATTTATTTATGTTAAACAAAAATTTCACAATAAGATACCAATGCACTACTACAATCAGGACCATTTGCAATGCTCAAATTGCTTCTTTTATTAATGATTAGGTATTTTATATGTGTTGTTGTACCAATTAACATTTGTTGTTCCATATGTATTATTAATCCTTTCCTTGTTTTATCAGCATTAGCATGAATCAGCAGGTTTCTTTGGAGTCAAAACTTGACATCTATAATGATGATGGTATGCATTATTTTCGATGTTCACATTATTATTCTTTTTGAATAGCCGTAGGTTTCTTCCTTTCTCTCCCTCTTTGAGTAATTGAATGTTTATGATTGTAAAATTGAAGTTATATATTTTCCGTCTGTTTAGCAAATGGATTCTGCATAAATTTTCATCAATATAAAATTGGTTATTCTTTTAATTTTTAATATTAGTTTGTTTTGTATTACTTAACAATATTGTGTAATTCCTTTACTATTAATTGCTTCTTTTATTAGTGATTGGGTATTTTATATGTGTTTGTGTACCAATTAATATTTGTTGTTCGATATGTATTATTAATACGTTCCTTTTTTAATTAGCATTAGTGACTGACTCGCTGAAATTTTGTTCTAATGAAGAGACCTGATCGACATTAGTTCTGCAAGAGATTCAACAAGATTGATTGTTGGGTGTGCTGATCAGTCAGCTAAGCTGTGGGATGTTCGGTGCGGTAAATCTCTTTTAACTTTGAATTTTGATTCCTCTGCAAGAGCTGTCTATTTTTCTGTTGGTGATAAGCATGTTGTTATCAACACAGACCCTTTTATGGGTTTGACTTGTGCAATCCATGTCATACGCATTGTTGCTGACCCGGATGACCGTGAGTCTTTTATGTGAAGTTTCTTGTGTCTATTTGAAGTTCTTTTGTGATCTTTATCTTCAAACACTTTTTCATGCAACTTTTATGTCATTATTATACTAGTCTAACGCTCTCTTTCCTATTTTTTGTTACTACTTTATGTATAGTTTTGTTGTCAAATTTCAAGACATACAAATTTCTATTCTTAGTTTATTAAAGGATTCGAGCACTGATGTAACACTCTCTATTCTCAGGTAATTCTAAACTTTAAATATGGTTAAAACACATAAATAGAGTTTTCAAAATTGATGAAGTTAACAAAAGTCTCATATTTGGCTTTAAAAGTCAAATAATGAATAAATGAGACTTTAATATACCAAATCACGAAATAGAAATAAATGATGAAATATTTATATAATTTTGATGTCCTTAAAGGATTTAGGATGTGTTGCAAAAAGAATCAACGAAATCCGATATCCCATGAAAGTTCATCGCTATTTTAAACAAACTTTTGGTACTTTAATCCCCAAAAGTATGAAATATCAATGAATGATGAAATATGTTTATATATTTGGTCTTTTCTAAGCATTTTAGACTTGTTACAAAAAGTATCGTTAAAATTGGACGTCAAACAAAAGTTTATTGCTATTTTATGCAAAGAATTGTAGTTTAACGAGTAAAAATACAAATTTTCTGTGGGAAGTGTAATATTTTTATAGAAATCTTTTTTTTAGAATATTTTTAAGGTGGTGTGAAATTTTCATCGAAAACCGACTTAATTTGAAAGTTTGTTGCCATATTATGCAGTTTCAGGAAAGTTGATTGCTAATTTGGGCAGATTTTTTTTTGAAAAGTGATCGACAATAGGAGACTTGTGCATGATAAGCATCGGTTTCGTATGAAAGAAATTACAAGAATAGGAATTGAATATGCATTCCCAAGATTGTAATTTTTTTTTTGTAGCGCTTATACATTTGATATATTTATTTTGGCTGTACACGTTTATATACTTGAAATACTTTTTGATCGATATGTTATGAAATGATATTATTTTTGTTAAATTGAATTGTAAGTAGAAAAACTATCATGAAGCAATTAATAAATATTTTTATTTGAATTAAATTTAAAAAATAATGAATGTGTTTCTTTTGTCTTATAAATATTGCATTTATGTAATTTAAAACAATAATAAAGTGTTGCAATAGATTGATAATGATGTTGCATTACATAATAACAACATTTGATAAGTGTTGCATTTGATAAGTAAAGCGTTGCTATAAATTGGTAACAATAAATTAAAAGTGTTGCTTTAGAGTATACAAAGTGTTGCATTTAAAAAGCGTTGCATTTATAAAATAGTGGCAACACATTAAAAAGTGTTGCTTTAGAATATAAAAAGTGTTGCATTTATAAAAAAATGGCAACACTTTTGAAAAGTGTTGTATTATCTAGTGAAAGTGTCGCTTTAGACCTAAGGCGACGTTGGCTAAGGTGGCACTACATAAAGTGTCGCATTAGGCCTATAACAACACTTTTAAGGCCTAACACAACACTTTTCCCATGTTGCTTTAGGTTCATTTTGTTGTAGTGTCATGACTTGGAGCTCGGAGCAGTGGTGTTTGCTCTCAAGATATGGAGGCACTACCTGTACGGAACTAAGTGCACGGTATTCACAGACCATAAAAGCATTCAGCATATTCTGAATCAGAAAGAGTTAAATATGAGGCAACGTTGTTGGGTGGAGCTTCTTAGCGATTACGACTGCGAGATTCGTTATCATCCGGGTAAGGCGAATGTTGTAGCTGATGCCCTGAGCCGAAAGGAACGGGTTAAACCTTTGAGAGTCCGAGCCTTGGTCATGACTATACATTAAAACCTAAACTCTCAAGTCCGCAAGCCAAAAGAAGAAGCAGTCAAGGATGGTAACTTACTGGATGAAGCCTTGAGAGGAATGGATAAGCAGTTTGAAATCAAGCCAAATGGATGTCGGTACTTCATGGGAAGAATTTGGCTACCAAAATTCGGAGGAGTAAGGAAGTTGGTCATGGATGAAGGGCATAAAACAAGATATGCTATTCATCCAGGGTCAGATAACATGTACCACGACTTGAAGGGAATGTACTGGTGGCCAAACATGAAGGCTGACATTGCTACGTATGTCAGCAAGTGCTTAACGTGTTTGAAAGTTAAGGCTGAGCACCAGAAACCATCAGGATTGTTAGTTCAACCAGAAATACCCCAGTGGAAGTGGGAGAACATCACCATGGACTTCATCACCAAGTTGCCAAAGACTTCTGGAGGTTATGACACCATTTGGGTGATTGTGGATCGACTTACCAAGACCGCACACTTCCTGCCAATCAAGGAGACTGATAAGATGGATAAGTTAACACGAATCTATCTTAAAGAAGTCGTCTCAAGGCATGGAGTGCCATTATCAATTATATCAGACAGGGACAGCTGGTTCACATCAAGATTTTGGCAATCGTTGCAAGAAGCACTGGTTACACGTCTAGATATGAGCACAACCTATCACCCGCAAACAGATGGTCAGAGTGAAAGGACGATTCAGATGTTGGAAGACATGCTAAGGGCATGTGTTATCGACTTTGGCAAAAGTTGGGACAAACACCTGCCATTAGTCGAGTTTTCCTATAACAACACCTATCACTCGAGTATTAAGACCGCTCCATTCGAGGCACTCTATGGGTGAAAGTGTCGATCACCACTTTGTTGGGCTGAAGTAGGAGATAGTCAGATTACTGGACCTGAGATCATCTAGGAGACTATAGAAAAGATAGCCCAGATTCGGAACCGATTAAAGATCGCGCGGGATCGACAGAAAAGCTATGCCGATGTTCGACGGAAGGATTTGGAATTTCAAGAGGGAGATCAAGTAATGTTGAAAGTCTCGCCTTGGAAAGGCGTAATCCGTTTTGGGAAACGAGGAAAACTCAATCCTCGTTATATCGGACCATTCAAGATCACCAAAAGGATTGTCCCGGTAGCTTACCGACTCGATCTGCCCCCAGAGCTTAGTAACGTTCATAATACCTTCCACGTGTCCAATCTTAAGAAGTGTCTGGCTGATGAATCACTCGTTATACCCATGGACGAGCTGGAACTGGATGATAAGTTGAACTTCATTGAGCAACCGGTGGAAATAATGGACCGGGAAGTCAAGGAACTAAAACACAGCCGGATCCCGATAATAAAAGTCAGATGGAACTCTAAACGAGGTCCTGAGTTTACATGTGAACGCAAAGATCAGTTCGGGGAAAAATATCATAATCTGCTCTCAAATACTCATGCAGTGGAGAACACGAGCTAATTTCGGGACGAAATTCCCTTAACAGGGGGAGAATGTAACATCCGGCACTAAACCAAGTTAGCAACAATGACCTAATCTGTATTTAATAGCCAATTATTTATATATTGCCGACGGAGCAGTGAGAAAAATGCTCACGTGGCACAATATTATTGGTAGAATTTCAGAAATTTAAGGCCACGTGGCTCAATATAAGTGGCTATAATTCAGAAAATTAAGGCCACGACATCACAACAGAAAATGCAGAAAAAGTTGAGCAAACCTGGAAATAATGATTTCCAATTGTCAGTTCATCACATTATCCATAGTTTCTGGATAAAATCACAACAGAAAAAGACTGAAAAAAAGTTTCAAACTTGTCCAGCTGTAGGTTTAGGTTCATCATATTATCCATTCTTTAAATACATTGAAATCTGAAAATTACATTTATCATAGTTAAATGTAACAAACTGTGAGTACCAGTTCAACACTTTAGTTAAGTTGAACAAACTTGGCTAATATTTAACTAAAACTACAGAAAAAGAAGGGATAAACGTCATCACTTTAATTTTTGATTTTTAGTTGGCATTAAAAATATATGAGAAGATAATCATAATACCGAAGTTACATAGAAGTGAAATTAGTCTAGCAAAATTAAGCAAATATTTTAACAACTAAAACTGCAAAAAAAAGGGATAAAGATAAGCATTTTAATTTTTAATTATTAGTTGGCATAAAGATATATATAAGATGATAATCCATATATGTTGAAATTTGAGAAAATAAAACAACCTACCGGATTTATTTCTTACGTTTGCCTCTATATATTCAGCATGCATTTTTATCAGCATCCAATTTCAACGATTTCTGGGGTATTACCTTATCCCAGATACGTCAAGATAAATTTAACGCTTATTTCAGTCTGTTTACATAACAATCAACTGATGAAGAATCAACGATGCATTTGGTTCCTATTTCAACCATGTTTGCAGGAAGAAAAACGGTTAGTTTCCTCTTAAATTTCTTAAAAATTTCATCTATTTCTTCAAGCCACATTGTGTAAGACTGTAAATTAATATAAAACATAGTACGTTTCCAAACTGCACATGCAGAAAAGAAGGCATAAGAGTATAGGACTGAAATTAAAGCATGTGTGTTCGTATGAACATATTGAAAATCTTCAATTGAAACTAACCATCAGATAACACACTGCCAATATATCATATTCAAATTAGCAGCTATCGAAACTTGATACCCAACAACATTCGCAGGAAATAAAAAACGGTTAAATCCTATACTTTAACATGTAGTGAAGAAGAGGGTATGACTGAAAAAGGGGTATTTTATTATCTTTATAAGAGGAATCAAATACCACTTAAAAATAAGAATGGCTCCATCAACTCATATTTATCATCTTTGTTTGTTATTTTAAACTTTAACAAATAGAAAAGAAATAACGGTAACGAAAGATAGACATTTTTTTTAATTTTTGAATAAAACAAACTATCAACTTGACTATTTTATGCTATAAATTAGCTAGATTAGTCCATAATTTTACCTGCAACAGCTTTCAAATCCCACGCTATCCATTTAGCCAAATGAAGACGAGAATAAATTCTGCTATTATTTCTCCATGTCTCCACAACATCCAAGCGTATCAGAAATGAAGATGAAATTGAATCCTGTTTTACTGCTTCTCCACAAAATCCAAATGCATCAGGAATGAAGATGAATCTGATTCATGTTTATCCCTGTCTCGGATAAGAATGTATCCACTTTTAAATTCTTGAAAAGTTAATATAATTCTTTAATTTTAAGAGAATCTGTTTACCATTTTCTTTTGATTTTCTTTTGATTGTTTATTCTAACTATATAGACTTTGACTTCAAATTCAATTGATACAAACTTACCCATTACTCTTAGTAAAATTAAAATCTACAGATTATTGAAAATTGATCATTCATCCGTAGAGGGTGTCTGATGCACATTTACCATTTTAAACTTTTAAAGTGATTATTGAATATACGTGTTTGACAAAAACTTAATATGATTTTGGGACCTCTACCTACTCCATTTACATTTCATAATTGAAAACCATTGATCTGCTTCATGCCAAAATTTTCCCCCAATCAAGTTCTTGTCCCGGAGAAAAAAGGAATTTATTTTGGGTTCTATAATTGTTCCACTACATCAACAACAATAATGGTTAGCTAGCTACTTATATGTGACAGCAATTGTGTCTAAACAATGAAACTAATATCCAGATAGTAATGCAATGAGTACCAGGTACATCATATGATTCCACATGACACACCTATAAATAAGTTAAAGTATCTCATATCGATAAACATTATATTCTATTTATCTAAAAATATTACCTTGAGTGATATAATTAAATGATTCAAGAGCCTTATGTATATACGACAACTACAACAAAAGTTTCAAGAACAAACAATGCATGAATCTAACAAAGATCAATTCTTGGTACTTTAAGAAACTATTCTAATAACAAATTTTAACAAAGATGACTTCAAAAACACGTGATTAACCAATATAAAGATGTTGTAAGGTAAAAAGTGTCATACATGAGTTTTATTATTTGCCAACATCAATCAATTTATCCTTCAACAACAAAGAACCATTAATAAACAAATAAACTTACCTATATAGTTAGACATTTTTTATATTGTGTTACTTGACAAGTTTAATCTAATTAATTTATAAGATTCACATATAATACGTGTACATACTTTTTTTTTTATAAATTTGATGATTACAAAGATGTGTGTATACTAAACTACTTATACATTCAAGTCACACAAACATCCTTTCTAGAAAATTAGGGGAGCCTAATTATCACCTTGCACATCCAATTGTTTTTTATGTCACAAAACATTTGTACAAACTAGAGTACAATGAACAATACAGATCATCGTATCACCTCAAACAAACATATTTCACTCACAAAACAAGTCAGATTCTTTTCCATGTCAAAGGTTATGATAATTTCTGACTTCAAACCTTATTAAACAAATTAATAATTTCAAGAATTTAAAGCTTGAACTGGACAGGTCGTTATAAAATTACATGTTTTACAAATGTAAATAAAACTCATTTTTAATTAATGACAAAGCTAAAATTCTATGTTTTATCAATGAGGCGCTCAATCTTCTCACCACTTTCCAAAACACATATATTCAAGCAATTCAGTAACTCAAATACTATAAACAATTTAAAACCAGATCGAACTCATAAATCGTTTCAACAAAATAGTTATATGAACTTACAAACGTTTTTTTAAACCAAAAGTCATATCAAACTTAGAAACCCACACATAAAACACACGTATAGAACTCGATAAATTAACTTAAGCAACCGATTTGAAACCAAATATAAAAATGCATTTAAAACCAAATCGAAATGCATAAATCGATTTCACAAGCAAATGGCTTCATAGATCTTGAACCCTAAAATATCAACCCAAACACATATATGGAACCACGTCGAATTTCATTTTAAAACCATCCACAAAGAATGAAACCGAAGAACTCAAACTCAAATCTAGAACAAAATAATACCTCAAAATCGATTCCGGTCGACGAACGGGGTAGGGACGCTTGTGCGATGCTGCCGGTTGCGTGGGTAAGTCTGAATGAGAGAGCTTGAAAACAGACGACGAGTGTGTGGGAGATCCTCACGAGCTGTGCTGTGAAGAGTGCGTGCATCATCCGAAGAGAAGCTGTGAAAATGGGGGCTAGGGTTTCCACTTAGTCTAATAACTGGTCTGTAAAATGTTTGTCAAGAAACGGTGCTTATGCCAAAGCCATGGAAGCATAGGATATACATATATTTATTGTTTTGTTTTTTATAATATATGTATAATTATGTATATATAATATTTCATAAATATATATAATATACCATATATATACTATATATTTTATTATTTGTTTATACATAAACAAAGTATTTGGTTTTTAGTAGTTTTTATTATTATGTTACAATCATATATCATATCTCGACTTTCTTAATTATTTATAAACTTTATTATGAAAAAAACTAACATGTTTTAACATTTTTAGCGTTGTCTTCCCTTCATGTTATTTTTTTCCATAAAAGTCCTCAATTTAATTTTTAATTTTGGTTTAGTGAAATTTGGACACTAGAACCCGATTTTTCAGTTTTTAAAAACCCGGTTTACTAATTATTATCGGGTTCTAATGTCCAAATTTCACTAAACCAAAAATAAAAAATTAACTTGAGAATTTTTATGGAAAAAAATAACATAGAGGGACGAAAATGCAAAAAACGTGAAAACATGTTGGTTTTTTTTTTCATATTAAAACCTTAATTATATGCAAGTGTACATAAATATTTGAGTCCTGTTAAGTTTATTAGAATCACTTACATCGACATACATAACATATTTAAATATTTAAAACAATAACCGAAAGAATATGTTCTGAACAAAATAACTTTTTGTCATCCATAATTTTAAAGGCTTTATATATTTTATAGCATACAAGATATAATTTTATTATATATATATATATATATATATATATATATATATATATATATATATATATATATATATATATATATATATATATATATATATATATATATATATATATTAAAGACCGATGGAATAGGAAGAAACTATATTTAGATGGTTCGATTGCAGCCTTTAGATCATATGAGAAATGATCTTAGCCATTCAAAATTAGATAAATTTGGTTCCACATTGACGTTATACATTTCTTGCCATTGAAATTCATATTTATTCGTGTTCTGCTTAGTTAGGCACAAGTGTAAAAGCTTTATTGATTTATATACGTCATACACGATATACTTATATATTATTGTAGATGACATCAAATTATTGTTGTGTACAAATCACTAGCCATAAATGAATATAGTTTGGTAATAAAACAAATATAAAAATTTCAATAAAAATAAAAAAACAAATTGAATATATGACTGATTATAATGAATTGTATATCGAGATGCAGAAAAAATAATTCGGTCATAATATACAATACAAAATAATTTTTGAGAAAAAGGTAATAATACAAGTTTTAAAATTTCATTCATCAATAAAACGCAACAATGACGACAATTGCAACAAAGTTAAGCACAAACAAATTAAACAAAATGAAAACACAACTTACACAATGTCATGTTTAACCTTTTTCCCATCTTGAAAAAATATAAATACTTTTTAATCTCAACTATAAATTATATTTGTTTAAGTTTTATTGCATGATTGTTGTATTAAAAAACATTAATTTCAATTTAAATAACCCGATCAATGCATGTATATTGAACTAGATATGTATAGACCTCAAATATAATTGTGTAGTAACATTCACGATGCAAATAAGTTTTTTTTTTCGTTCATAAAAATATATAGTTTTTCTAGATAAAATATATTTGTATTATGTGATAGTTTAATTAAAAAATATTAATTTCGAAACACATCACCCGGGCAACGCACGGGTATTCAACTAGTTATAATCTAATCAGTGGTCATTAGTAATTAATCAAAGTGATTAACAATGCTCATAAGGAAATTCAACTCGATTAGAATCAAATTCATCGGTGCGATGAATCGGGAAATCAATTAATCCGATCGATTTACGATATGAGGGATTAATTCAACTAAGTACATAATTAAATTATGATAAGTGACACTAATCATACACTAACACAATTACTTAACATTAATTATGCAATACTAAAACAATTCATTAAAACAATGCATTCATAAGTATTTATGAATTTACAAAAAAAAGGCAAATACAAGAATACATTTCTAAATACATTTATACAAAAAAAGGAAATACATGGATATTACCATGTTGTGGCCGGCCCCTAGGGGGGTACCACATAGGTATTGACTTTCATTTTTTATTAATAAAACACCATACACGATCACCATCATCACAATTCACTCTTACACTCCCCAAAAATTTACATTCAACCTTCAAATCCATCATCATTTCACCAGCTTTTCTTCTCTATAAATAGAGACCTCATTCTCATTCATTTCCACACTTCAAACATCAAAAATCCTCTTCTTTTCTCTCTAACAATCTGGCCACCACCTCTTTCAAAGCCAAAAAAATTGCAACTTTGCATTATTTCAATATTTCAAGAGTATTTGGTCCAAGTCTTGCAAGGATTCCAACTTCTACTCAAAGTCATACTCTAAATACTTCAAAGTAAGTAAATACTAGCTTATTTCATCATACATTTATGTTTATATAAGTCTTGCATAATATATATAATCACCAACAACAACAACTTTCATAAAAAAACTCAAGTTTATAAGTTTCTAGTTTTTGTTTTTAAGTTGTTTCTTTAAATGTGTTTATGAATATATAAACACATCATAAAAGTGTTAATATTAAAACAAGTAATATATATGTGTTTTATAACTTGTATACGAGTAGTCTTTGAATAAACAACAAGAATCATAAGTTATTTCAAGTTTATAAACTGCGGATTTTCGGCAGAAAATTTATATCGACTTTGAAATATCATAACTAATTCATAACTTAACGAAATGAGTTGATTCTTGTCTCAAAAGTTAGATCTATGTCTTAACTATAGATCTGGAAGTTTTCATAATTTATTTTGGAGTTTAAGACCTCCAGAAATTATTTGTGAAACCGAAAGTTTGACAGCTCAAAAATGGCCAACATAGGGTTTTCAACTAGCTTTTTCCCTAACCTAAACATCTCGAAAAATGGCCGTTCTTGATTCTAAAAACCCTTTGTATATAGTAGTTTAATTTCCTAGAAAACCAAAGCCTAAAACGTTTTGGAGCTTGGTCAAAAACAGCCTCAAATTAGGCCGAAAAACCTCCGAAAAAGCTGAAAAATTATATATATAAACTTGACGTTTTAAGCGGATTTTGTTTATAAACTTGTAATGTTGGGTGATTTAAGACATAAAAATCTATAAATATATATATATTATCATATATTAGAGATATTAAGTCATTATTATCATTTAGGGCTCGATTAATCTCACTCGGTGCATCATCGATCCACTTACGCTAAAAAGCATTTTACGCTCCTTTTTACCATCGCAAGCTTCGTGAGTCTTCGTAGCCCCTATTTTCACACTGTTATGTTTTGGGGTTGAAATACATGCTTCGTTTTCATATGGACACGAAAACAACTTCATTTCTACTATGTATTACACATGTGGTTCCATCAGCCCTTATATCATGAACTGTTAATTGCATTTTTTTTGTAAGCGCGAATATATTGTGGATAGATCTATCGGGAGTCATGTCCCCCATTCGGGTTAGTACGGGTCGGCTAACAGTGAGTGCATATATATTTAACACACAGTATTACGTATGGGAATATCGCACAGGGCAAAGTCATTTTAATTAAGCTTCGGTTGCATGATGGTTTATATGTAATACATAACATGGAATTTATGATTTTATAAATTCAAACTCTACTGTTGTTGTCCATACAAGTCAGATTTACGTGTAAACCTATGAGCTCACCAACAATTTTTGTTGACGTATTTTAGCGTGTACTTTCAGGTAAGGCAAGTGTGCCTTCGGACGTACTTACTTTCAAGCTTCCGCATCCATGGAGTCGCATGCATATTCAAATTGACGGAGATTTAGCTGCATTATTTTGGATATTTTAATTATGTAATTAAATCTCTGTATTTTGCGAACTCCTTTTCTCATATCAGACTATGTAAAACATTGCTATATTTTAAAGTTTTAACGATGTATTTTGAAAAACGTCCATATAGTGGTCGTTCGTTATGATTATGGTTATGCTTCCGCGACGTCGCGCTTCGTTGCCAACCGGGGTAACGGGGTGTGACAGTATGATAGGAGGTTATTTGTTGACTTTGTATCAAAAATTGAATCAAGGTCGAAAAGCCGAAGAAGCATTAGAGGATTTGAAATGAAACTTGGCTTGAAAGACTGAAGATGGATTACAGTTCATAAAAGGGGGAGAATGTTGGGTTTTATATTTTGTTTGTGATTGTAATGGTTGAGGGGGCATTTTGTAAATCTTTAATACTTGTAATTGTTTATATAGAAGTCAATTAGTAATTTTGGATGTATGTAATTACACGGATTTGCACGAATTGCACGGATTAGTACGAATAGAAGCTCATTGTAATTTGTGCAAGAAATCGTATTCACAATGTAATTCTCTCATCTTCAATATAATCATTCGGTCTGTTGTGATCTGATTACTGTTTTTATTGCATAATTGTGTATTGAATTGATTGATATTGAATGAACAGTCGGGGTGTAGATTCCAAAACAGTTGGAATCTCAGGAGTAATTGGGGTTCTAGACGTAGATATATTCTGCTTTTTAAGGGGTGAATTTGGAATTTCTGGAGCTATTGACTGTTGAGCACTTTCAGAAGGAACCACTACAGGTATAGACACATCCTCTGAATTAGTTGATATTTGAACAGGATATCAAGAAATCTTAGGTGTAGAATGATCAATGACAATGACAGGATCTTCAGTAACCCTGTTAGAAACCATATCAGTTGACTCCATGTTAGGCTTTTCAAAATATCGTCAAAAAAATTTCCAAACAAAGAATTAAGATCATTCGTGTTATCGTTAAGTTCAAATGACTTCTTAGAAATTTTATGTTGATGTACAAGTCCTGAAGTGACTTGTCCAGGAGCCATTACAATGCCTTCATCTAATTTCATATTGACGCTCTCATTGACAGTTTTGGTGCGCTTGTTGTGCTCCCGGAAAGCCACCGATTCCTTTGAATACCCTATAAAAATTTCTTCATCTGCATTCTGATTGAATTTCTCCTAATTGTCTTTATCATTCAGAAGAAAGCACCTACATCCAAAGACATGGAAAAATTTTACATTAGGAGTTCGTTTATTTATATGGTGTCTCTCCAAAGCGTTTATTGACAATTGATCTGTTTTGGGTAAAAACATGCAGTAGCTATAGTTTAGGACTAGATGTATAACGCATATTAGAATAAGCTAGCATCGTCCTTGCAGATTCAACAAGAGTACGGTTGCGACGTTCTACCGCACCATTCTGTTGAGGGGTTACGAGCACCAGAAAATTGATGAGTTTTTCATAAAAAATTAAGAATAGTCACCAATGACTTGTTCTTACTATCAATACCATTGTCTGTTCTAATGTTCTAAACGATTAGCTACAGCTTCACTTGAATTCGGCGCAGGACGTCAGTTATTGTTTCACTAGCTTTAGACTTAGATCTTAGAAAGAATACCCATGTCTATCATGAGTAATAATCGACGATTACAAGGACATACTTTTTGTTAATGCTCGATACTCTCATTGATCCACACAAATCCATAACTAGCAGCTTTAATGGTTTTGTTGAAGAATGTTCAATTTTCGACTTGTCTGAAGCTCTTACCATCTTTTCTTTCTCACATGCCGCACACAACTGCTCCTTTTGAAATTTGAGACTCGGTAGGCCTTTAACTAACCCTCCTTTCGCAAATTTATTCAAATCTTTGAAGTTCAGGTGAGAAAGTCGACGGTGCCACAACCAGGATTTTTTTGTAAATGTCTTTGACAGAAGACAGACATCATTTTGCGCCTTTAGATTGGCTAGATCAATAGAGTACAGATTCGTCTTTCTTGCTCCAGCAAGGATTTCCTTTCATTCTCTATATCTAATACCACATCTGTTTGCCTTAAAATTGACTTCCCAACCTTTATCGCACAACTGTCCAATACTAAATTGATTATGACCCAGAACAACAACATAAAAAAACCTTTTGAATTGTGATCTTGTCATATTCCAAGCTCCCATAGCCCCAGATCGGACAACCCTGATCATTTCCAAATCTTACAATCCTACAAATAATTTTTCTATAAAATTCGTGAGTGTCTCTCTACCCGGTCATGTGCTTGGAGCATGTACGGATACGACCCGCAGCTCCATCGTGTCATTGCACGGAATTAATCATTCAATTGAGGTAGACATTACCATCGGGGATGCTACACCTGCCCATCAGGACCTCGGAGGGATCAGCTCCAGGTCATATAGTCTCGGTAACATCGAATTACCAATCATGGCTCGTAAACCCATTAGATGATGCACAACAAATATAAAGACATGCAACAAGCAACAATGTGCATCAACAAATACGTAAGTCAGTAGAGTTCCAAACGGAAATGAAACAATAGGCCTCAATAAACACAGCTGACAATAAATAAATGCAGATATATATATAATCCTAAGTACTCACAGTGGGTGCGTTATGTAACCTCACTCGGGCTTTCAACCGGATGCACAAAGTACCCTACTGTGGGTTAAACAGCACCACAAGGGACCAGTTAAGTCAGTTGTAACAAAACATCACAGTCAATAACTGTTTATTTCATAAAAACTTGATTTTATAAGTTTTGCATATTTTTGACCCGAAATTCGGATCCCACCCGAATTCGGACACCACCCAAATTCGGATGACTCAATAACTACCCTTAGAAATTTTTATTGCTGCGAACCCATCTGAAATTCGGATGATACACTGACCCGAACTCGGATGCCCACAGATCCGAATTTCATATCATTGACTTGTAATATTCTTTAAATTTCCATCCGAAACTCGGATGGATCCGAGTTCTTATTAGATCCGGAATTCGGTTGATCCGAGTGATGTTCTTCAGATCCGAGTTCATACTTGTGCAGTTTTATTATTTTCCAGATTTAATCTGATCATTTTTATACCTTCCTAATAACTGAAAACAGATAACATACACTTAAATATACTCTTTTTGATAGTTTTAACATCATTCTTAACAATATATGTACAAAATCAGGCCCCTATTTGCTGATTTTCATCACTCATCGATGAACACACAACAACACATAGTTAATTTCTGAATTCATACTTAAAGCTTGGATCAGACACTGAAATTTGGTACACAACTTCAATGATGATCGTTTTAAACATATCCATTTGAATCAACAACATGAAATAGCATCATCAATAGAAATCAGTGATTCGGTTTTCCTAAAAACCGAACACTAAACCCATAAATTCGTAAATTTTAAGAGATATTTACCTTAAATCGTTGGTTGCAATGCTTTTAGTTTCTTCCTAGCAACTTGAATCCAAACTTTCAGCACTTATTCCAGAAATTTTCGTGTTCTTGATTTGTGTTTTGAAGGAACCGAATACTTAGAGAGATGGTGAGTGTTCTAGAGAGAGAGAGAGAGAGAGAGAGAGAGAGAGAGAGAGAGAGAGAGAGAGAGAGAGAGAGAAATGGTTAAAATGAAAGACAAATAGTCTTTTATTCCTTATTTTTCGGCTATCGTCACAATTAGCCCTCTACTTATCTGATTTTATTAAATGAAGATTCGATCTTTATTTTATCATCACTATAAATCATAATCATCATACTAAATAAAAATATTGAAATTCTCAAGCTAATTAACCTCAATTACAACATTTTAAATATGAGGATGTTACATCATGGGCTCCACCACGCTTGAACTTCGTCCTCGAAGTTACTTAGCTTTAAACAGTTGAGGATATTTCTTCAACATCTCCGTCTTTGATTCCCATGTATGGTTTGCTCCTTTATGGTGATTCTAACGTACAAGAACCATCTCTATTTATTTGTTACTCAGCTTTTTGACTTTGGTATCCAAAACACATTCCGGCTCTTCCACATACCGGAGCCTTTCATCAACTTGTAGTTCAGTGTGATCGACCCAATCTTCATTTCCAGATATGAAGGACTTTCTAAGATTTCCCACATGGAACACCAGGTGTGTGCCCGACATCTCCTTAGGCAATTCCAAACGGTATGATTGATTCCCAACCTGTTTTATTATTATGAACGGTCCAACAAATCTCGAATTCAGTTTGCCTCTTTTTACGAAACAAGTAACACCTCTCATAGGTGATACTTTCAGAATGACCCAATCATCCACATAATAATTGATTGGTTTGTGTGTTTTATCATGATAACTTTTCGGTCGATCCTGGGCCACCTTCATGTTTTATCATAACAGCTGTATCTTCTCATTCGTTTCCTGTAATAGTGACGGCCCAACAATCTGTGTTTCCCCCGTTTCTCTCCAACATGTAGGAGTCCTACATCTTCTCCCATATAATGCCTCAAACAACGCTTTATTTATTGTTTCATGATAACTATTATTGTAGGAGAACTCTATCAATGACAAATGGTCGTCCCAATTTCCACCAAGATCCAAAACACACGACCGCATCATATCTTCCAAAGCAAGGATGGTCCTTTCACTTTGGACATCAGCTTGCGAATGATTACTCTATGACTGCAAGAATACTAAAGAAGAAAAAGACGGAGAGAATGTTTGCAAAGACGGCGGCTGTGGATTCAATAATACGTATGTCTGATGGGAAACCCTAGGTGGGGTTTCCCTTTTACATGGAATTAAAGCAACTTTGAAACAATTACACTTTGGCCCCTCAACTTCTAATATAATAGATACAAATAAAACAAAGACTAGAAATGAATTACAAGGAAATAAACTAAGATAATTTTTACAAAAGAAAGTCACAAGATCGAAATTAAATATCTAATAATCTCCCCCTTTTCGATCATTGTGGGTGAACTCGGGCATGATCCATTGTTTCTCTAAGGCCAAGGACGATGTCGAACCGTCGAGTCACTTGCATTAAATGTAGCCTCTCGTTCAGCAGTTCTATGCCACTGAGAATGTCTTGAATTTCCTTTGGTTTGCGTTTAAGTTCAGGGATTGTCATGGCATCATTTTCTTGTATTCTTTTGGTGAGTATTTCTGGTTCAAAAATATGATTCCCGGCTGCCCCTTCATCAATACTTTGAAAGTTGGGAAGTGGTCTAGAAGGAAGATATCTTGCTTCGGAGCTCTTAGACAGAATTTAACCAAAGCACTCTCAATAGCTATTTGAAAATCTCTTAAGCACATAACAATGGAGCGGTGATTCATGCTTCTGACAAGGGCGACGACAGAAGTGACATGAGTTACATGATTTTTAATCTTATTATTCAATTTGTTGTGTAGATACTCGATGTCATCTATGTTTACGAAATCTAGGTCAGTTTCATGCAGTTCCTGAAAAGATCCGTCCTCTCTGAGCACTTCAAAGGCGGGAGTGAATACTCGGGCCCTTTTATACATATGAATGTTGTTGATCTTTACAATTTTTTAATTTGACCAATATTTATCTTTATCTCTGTTTTCCCTCACCATCATCTGATTGTATTATGCTTATTCAGATCAGGATGCATCAGTCATAACCATGAGAAGACGTCTGTTGTATGATCCAGGTCTCTTTCTGAAAACCATTTTGATTCTTTCTTCCAGAAAGGGGTTTTGAAACTGCTCTGCAGGGAATTTTCTCAAAAAATCTTTTAACCCCTGGACCGGAGGTTCTTCTAGCTCAGCGGGAGGAGCTTCCAGAAGTTTCAAAACTTGAGTCCTCCGGTCGTATTTCATATCTTCTTTTATCTCTCCAGCCAGAGACTACACTTGACCCTTCGAATACCACCTGACCCATTCTATATCGGTTACATCGTACCTTGGAGTAACATCTCTGGTATTAAAACAGTCTACTGTTCGGGGACCTGATGACTCGACGCATGGGCTGGTGGGGTTGATTGAGCTGGAAGGGTTGATTGAGCTGATGCCATTTCTTGAACTGTTGGGGTAGATTGGACTGGTGGGGTTTCAATGGGAGCAGGGGATGTGGTTTGGATAGCAGATATGATTTCTTCTTAAGGAACGTGGGTTGGCGAATTTAAAAACTCAAAAGAGGATGATGATTTCTGTGGAGATTCAGGTTCAGGCTTAGGAGTAATTGGATGATAGTCTTGGTAATTATCAGAGTCTGTATCAGACACTAATATAACCTCAACTTTTTCAAAAATTGGCTCATATTCCACGATAGCCGAAAGAGGATCTAAAGGAGCTGGGCCTTCAACCATAGGATCGTCTTCAATCATTTCTTGAACCTCAGAAGCTTTTTCCTCAAACCCTTGAATGTCAGCTCCCTCTGTTTCTGCTCCTTGCACTGCTCCCCCTACACTTGTCATCTTGCCCTTAGACTGAACCCGAAAACGTTTCTTCCCCTCATGGCGACCAGGGTCGTCTTAATCGTCATGCTTTCTTTTAAGGGATTCAGCCTGACGACGACATTGTAACTCAATTACTGCAGACTCTAGTCGGTCCATTTCGCAGTTTAATTGCTCTGGGACTTGAAGAATTAGTCGAGTAAGCGCGTCCATTTTGTCAGAGCTCTGAGATTTATGCTTGGATGGAACAGGTACTTGGTGGCGGCAGATCCTTAGAGGCAACACCCTTACCCTTGATGAATGATTAAAGGGCGGTATGGCTCCTCGACAGCTTCCTTATGGGCGTCCAGGTCAGCCCGGGTAATAACACCAGCAACACGTAAAGCCGCTGTTAACATCTCAGGATGTCCTGATGTTGATGGCATTTGAGTGGCAACATCAGGTCTTCTTACCGTCATTTCTGGCTCCACTATGGAATGCTCAGATCCGGAAGTTTGTTGAGCCGCCACGAAGGCGGCTGGTTCGGGGGTGGACACCACGGAGGCGTCGTGCTGTGTGTGTGGAGGTGGGGTGTGAGCTATGTTCGAACGAACGATGTTCACTGGGGGTGACGTGTAACCTGTTTCAACATCACGGCTCTCCGAGTGAGAGGGTGATGGAGTATGAGCAAAATCTCTGTGGAATGAAGTGGTCTCCCTTTGAGGGGATACCAAGTGGATGGTGGGGGTTGTTTCGACCATTGGACTAATGGTCTTTTGGTGGGTTATCCGGCTTAGGGGGCTAAGAACACCCTCAGATGCAACTCCTTCATCTCTCATTTGGACAGAGACGGTCCGTTCAGAATCGACCGCCTCTGCGTCCTCACCTTCACCTCCCTCCCTTACCTCAGACAACGCCCTCTCACCCAAACCCAAAATACTTTCTACTGCCACCTCATCTCCCTCAATCTCAGTCATTCTCTCCTCACCTTCGGACTGGTTAGGCTCAGTCGGTGTTGACTGAGCCTCATCCCGATAGATAGCCCTTATGTAGTCCCTTACCCTGTCGGTCTGAATGGCTTGATGTAGCAGCGATAGTCGAATATCCATTACCGCTACATTTGTTGCTGCCGTTGGTATCTTTATTCTTTGAAGCACGACGGTGAAATAGACATATGCTTCGCGACGCTCATGAATATGATCGTCTTGGTCCATGGCGAATTGAATGATTAGTTGCAGGAACCGTTGGAATGGTATGTACTTTCGCCCGCGTCTAGTTATTTTCTCGAGTACTGCTCTTTTCAATTCCTCGAATAGGAATGCCGCGTAGTCATAGTGTCGATCGAACGCGAAGGCGGCAAACATGGCTATAACCTGGTGCCCTGAATGCTTCCCGGTGATACATTTGTTAATTATGTCGAACAATATCCTCCAATGTGATTGTAGATGCTTGGTTATGAATTCAGATGGCTTGGTTAGAGGGCCATCATATCCAAGGGTTTTGATCTCGTCAAGGGTTTCTATTAGGGAAGGAATGGGGGCGAAGGCATATTTATAACAGAAAAGGCTTCAGCAGGGAGGCGGAGAATGTGGCGGATGGCTTCTTGGGTGATCTTGATTTGAACGGAGTCGATGGTAGTGGTGAAGTGGGGTTCAGCATCAGACACAAAGGTGAGATGATGCAAAAATTGTTGAAGGTATATGGATGGTACATATATAGCGGTGGTTAGGGCATAGAAGAGTGGGTGGCCTTTAAGGATATCAAAGGTGATATCCTCGGCTTCATGGCAGAGGGTGGAATTGTCAAGTTGCCAATTATGGGGGGCAAACTCAACATATTGGGATGAGGGTAGAAGGGATTCCTTGGGGAGTTAGGCATTATTATTTGGGAGAGGTGAATGCAAAGGGTTAGGATAATTTCAGGATCCATGAGTCCTGAAAACATGCAGCAGAGTTAGAATAGCAGACTTAAAAGAGTAAAACATTGATACTAAGTCTGAGATAAGTGTGAATTTGAAACTGTCTATTCTGTTTAAAGCATCGGGTCTTTTTATCAGTAGAGTGTGAATTCTACTGAGTGAAGTCCAAAGTCAATCGTTAAGAGACCAATGTTAGAATAGACATTTTCACTCAAACACTGATCCTAACTCTAATCAATGGTGCAAAGGACCTGGAATATTTTTTGTGATTTTTGAATTTTTTGATAAAAATGCAAAAAATAGAAAAATTTTAAAAAAAATCCTAAGTGTTGAATTTCGGATGAGCCAAAATTCGGATGAACAGTGGTCCGAATTCGGTTCAATCCAAAATTCGGATGAAAATTATGCGTGAAAAAACTAAGTATGCAAATGCAGAATGGAGAACCGAAATTCAAATGTGGGACCGAATTCGAATGGGGAACCGAATTCTAATGGGGGACCGAATTCGGATGGTGGTGAAAATGGAAATACTTAGAAAAAAATGAACCATGAATGAATCAATGCTGATAAGGATCGAATTCGGATGAACAGTGATCCGAATTCGGATGAACAGTTGTCCGAAATTCGGATGGGTCCTCAAAAAAGGTGAAAATTTCCAAGGTCATCCGAAGTTCGGATGGTACGAACCTCGGACGGTCCGAGTTTGGGACTTAGAAAAATTTTCAGTATTTATGATGTTCATGCACATGCAACGTGAACAGTTTTCAAACTCATAAGAATGCATGAAAATGCAGATCCTAATGTTAAAACATGAAATGAACAATTTATATAACTGCACTAAGAGAAAATGAACAGTTTAAAGTACCTAAAATGTCTAAAAACCAAGAGTAAAAACCCTATAAATTCGAAAATTAAAAAACACAAAACATGATGTTATAAACTGAAATAAAGCTAAAAAGACGTTACCTGATGATGTAGAAGCTCAAAAATGCAAGAAAATTGAAGGAAAACGGTTGGTTTTGGAGCTTGATTGGATGTCAATGGTGGAATCGGCGGTGGTGTTCGATGGTTTAGAGAGAAAAGGAGGAAGAAGATGACTTAGTGGAGAAGAAACCTTAAATCCCGCCTATTTAAATAGGCAGGTCGGGTCGGTTTCTTGAGGTCCGCGTGTTTTCCACAAAACTTGGGCCAACCTGAATTTTAATTCAAACAAAATGGGCCAACACAAAAAACAAATATATTAACTAAAGTCTAAATAAAAGACAACAAAAAAAATATAGCCCAAACAAAATCTTTATGAATTTTCTGATTTTTCTTTGAAAACAAAATTAATACTGAATTTAATAAGTAAATTTAACATAAAATAGATTTAAAAAATATTTTTGTGATTTTCTTAGAAATTAAGTTAAGACAAAAATAAAATAGAACAATAAAAAATATTCTTGACTTTTTTGAAATATTAAAAAAATAAAATCTTTTTGTGTTTTTCTAACATATGGCATTAAAATTAAATTTTAAAATTTAAATAACCTAAAACTTAAAATTATAGAATTTAAAAACGAAGAATACATAAACTAACATCCAAAAAAATACTCCCCCTCAATTAAACACATATGCTTTTTCATTTTTAACTCTCGAACCTTTTAAACCTTTGAGATACAGACAAACCTGGATAAATTAGCGTGCCACTCAATTAGGAACAATTCATATAGCAATTTTTCAGGATTATTAATTATTAAAAATGTATGTAGATAAGAAAATATTGAATTTTAATTTTGTGACACAGTCCTTAAACTTAAATATCAGACATTTTCTAAAATTAAATGTCTAATATTTAACTAGAAGGTGGATTCAGCATGCCGATATGTGATACTAAAACTGAAAACGAGGTTCCTCTAAAGCTTTAGTAAAAATATCAGCAAGTTGATATTCCGTGCCTACAAAATACAGTTCAATTGTTCCCTTTTCTACGTGATCTTTAATAAAATGATACCTGATATCTATATGTTTTGTTCGTGAGTGTTGCACGGGATTGCAAGAAATAGCAATCGCACTTCTAGAATCACAGTAGATTGGGATGTTGGTGAGCAAGAACCTATAATCACGTAACTGTGTTCGCATCCACAGTACTTGAGAGCAACAGTTTGCGGCTGCTACATACTCAGCTTCAGCTGTGGATGTTGAAACACAGTTCTACTTTTTGGAGGACTAACTCACCGGTCTGTCTCCCAAAAACTGTATTCCGCTTGATGTGCTATTCCTTTCAACTCTACAACCTGCAAAATCAGCATCTGAAAAGGCAGTAAGATCAAAATTGGTTCCCTTTGGATACCAGAGACCAAGATCAGGCGTACCCTTAAGATAACAAATAATGCATTTTACTGCTGTTAAGTATGTTTCTTTTTGGTCGGCCTGAAAATGAGCACAAAGACATGTAGAAAACATTATACCTGGTCTACTGGCCGTAAGATACAGTAAGGATCCAATCATTCCTCTGTAAGTTGTATTGTCGACACTTTTCCTAGAATGATTTGTATATAACTTACAGTTTGAAGCCATGGGAGTTGTGATACTCATGCAAGAGTCTAACTTATACTTCTTGAGAATGTCAAGAGTATATATCGACTGGTTCACAAAAATCCCATTTTCAAGTTGTTTGACTTGTAATCCGAGGAAAAAATTCATTTCCCCCATCATACTCATCTCAAAGCTGGACTCCATTAGGGATGAAAAATCCTTACAAAAATTACTGTCAGTAGATCCAAATATAATATCGTCGACTATAATTGGACTATCATTATGTGATGGCCTTCCCTTTTTGTGAACAATGTTGTGTCCACCACACCTTTGCTGAAACCAGCAGAGATAAGAAAATTTGAAAGACTGTCATACCATGCACGAGGTGCTTGTTTCAAACCATAGAGGGCTTTGTCTAGCACATAAACATGTTCAGGTTTATGTGCATCAACAAATCCTTGTGGTTGTTCAACGTACACCACTTCGTTAAGTTCACCGTTCAGGAAGGCTGTCTTGACGTCCATCTGGTACACTTTGAAATCTTTGTGTGTCGCGTACGCCAAGAAGATTCTGATCGCTTCTATCTGTGCAACTGGAGTGAAGGTCTCGTCATAATCTATGCCTTCTTGTTGTCAGTAGCCTTTGGCGACAAGTCTTGCTTTGTTTCTTACCACAATACCGTTTTCGTCTCGTTTGTTCTTATAGATCCACTTTGTTCCGATAATGGTTCGGTCTTTGGGCTTGGGAACTAACCGCCATACTCTGAGCTGATCAAACTGGTTGAGCTCTTCTTGCATTGCCACAATCCAGTCAGGATCTTTCAAGGCTTCATCCACACGAGCAGGCTAGATCATACTAAGGAATGACGCAAAGAGAAATTCATTAGCAGACGCCCTTCGGGTTTGGACACCGGTCAAGAGATCACCAATGATTTGTTCGGTTGGGTGACTCCGAGTCCATTTTGTCTTGTGTGGAAGAGGTGAACGAGATGGAACCTCAGTGGTAAGGGTGGGAATGGATGATGATTCATGGTCAATGGTTTCGAAAGAAGGTACCACAGGTTCCGGTTCCAGTTCGGGTTCAGGGTGATCAGATGCAGGAATGATGTTTGACATTATGTGTGAGGGCACTTCTAGAGTAGATACAATTGGAGATGTATCATTGGATGAAGTGGATGGAGATGGGTATAAAATGGTAGGTGAATCAGAGGGAGTTTGTTGCGCAGTTGAATTGTTGGATGTGTTAACTACAAAAGAAGAAATATTAGAAGTATTAGCACTAGGACCAAAAAATTCAACATAGAAAGGATCAAATAAATTAACTAAAGCAGAAGGAGAAAAAGAAGTAGATTGAGAAGAGTCTCCAGACATTGGTGTAATGCGTGTTCCTGATTGATAAACTTCGGGTGCCAGTTCAACCATTTCATCGAATGTGACATGAACACTCTCATTGACTATTCTGGTGTGAGTGTTGTATGGGTGATGTGCCTTCGAGTTGGATAAGTATCCAATGAAGATCTCTTCATCCGTCTTCTCGTTGAATTTCCTATGGTTGCCTTTGTCATTAAGCACGTAAAACCTACAACCAAATACACGTAAATACTTGATAAAAGGAACTTTATTCAGAAAGAGTTGGTAAGGAGTTTTATTGAAACGCTTATGGATTATGGAGCGATTCTGCGTGTAGCAAGCAGTTGACACGGATTCGGCCCACAAGAATGGGAGTAGCTTTGAATATGTCAGCATTGTACGAGCTGCTTCCACAAGGGTACGGTTACGCCTTTCTACGACTCCATTTTGTTGAGGTGTTCTAGCAGTAGAGTACTGATGATGAATACCTTTGGATCGAAGGAAGCTCTCTACTACCGGGTTTTTGAATTTTGTGCCGTTGTCAGATCGGATTGATTGAACAAACAACTGCTGTTGGGTTTCGACAGTCTTAACAAAATCTATGATCTCTTGAACTGTCTCATCCTTGGATCGCAAGAATTTTACCCAGGTATATCGTGAATAGTCGTCAACGATAACAAACACATATCGCTTCCCATATATGCTTTGAGTTCGCTTTGGACCGCATAAATCCATATGAAGTAACTCCAGCACTCTCTTCGATGATGGTTCGGGTTTTGATTTGTGAGATGGTCTTTTCATTTTTTTCTTTCTCACATGCTCCACATAGATGATCCTTTTCATATCTCAGTTCTGGGAGTCCTTTCACCAATTGTTTTGCAGCCAACTTGTTGATGTTTTCAAAGTTTAAGTGAGATAGCCTACGATGCCATACCCAAGAGTCTTTTGAAGAGGCTTTTGACAAAAGGCAAATGCTATCCTTAACCATAAGCTTAGCTACATCAATGGAGTAAAGGTTAGAGCAACGGGAACCAGATAATATTTCTTTTCCATCCATACTCTTAACACTACAGTTCTTATCCCTAAATATAACTTCTAACCCTTTATCGCAGAGTTGACCTATGCTAAACAGATTATGTGATAACCCCTCAACGTAATCAACATCCTTGATGTCTAGATTATTTAAGACTAAATCTCTGTATCCTTTTATATGAGCATGATTATTGTTCCTGAATTTGACTGTACCACAATATTGTTCTACTATGTTGGACAACAATTCTTCTCCCAGTCATATGCTTAGAGCAACCCGAATCCATATACCAAATGGATTTTGCCTGAAAACAAAGAATACATACAATGAAAATCTATAGGCATTTAAACAGATCCATCATTAATTAACATGCAAACCGTGTTCTGAACCGAGATGTTTAGAAAACATGATGATTTTAGATCGGGTCCTGACCTGAGTACACAGAAGCCAAACATGTCGGTCTAAGCACAACCGAGAAGCAGAAGAACGGGTCCTAGTCTATGATAACTATAAGCCAATTCAATGAAATTCGGTTCTTGATCTGAAGTAACCAAGAACCATCTGCATTAAAATCACACAAGTTTGGGTACCCATCTTAAGAAGGGTCCTTTTGGGTTAGGTGTTCCAGGTGAATATGGCACGTGTACAGTCTTAGGAACCCGTTTTGCAGTTATGTGTGGACCAAATGCAGAGCCTTTTGGAATCCGTTGATTATTGGATTTACCAGGCTTTGGAACCTTAGGCGATGAAATTACCTTTGGTTTTTGACTTTTTGAGACTTCTTTGACATTTGCTTCGGTTTTGGACCTAGGAAAAGTACAAGTCTCAGTTTTTGGAGGCCGACGATGCAACATTTTTTATTTTCTTTTTTCCGAATTCTCTTAGTAGGATAAGGCACAAAAGCATTCATTTCAGGCACTTGGCGTCTAAAACGAGTTTGACATAATTTAAACAATTCACCAAACGAATACTTTAAACAAGAAATAGAATTCGATACATCATTACAAATATTTTTTTTCTGAGATTACATGTAACCTATCTCTAGATACAAACTCAATTGGCATAACAACCTTCTTCACAAAAAAATTGGAAAAATCTTGCATAGACGTTTTGGGCACTCTTCTCACATGAATAGTAAGAACAAAACGACGAGAGTAAGTACGCATGGAAGACTTATATTTTGAAGATTTTCTTTTTCTTGGTGAGTGGGTTTCTTAGAAGACTTGGAATGAATCTGAGTCTTCTTTGAAACCTTAGCTTTTAAAGGTTTTGAGCACTCACCTTTAAAACTGATAGAAGAAATTTTAACTTTGGCTTTACCTTTTTCAGAAGAAATGAGTGGGATTTTGATAGGATGAGAAACTTTTGGCTCTTTTAAACTTTCTGAAACCATGTCAAATTTTTCCTTTTAGACAGTTAATTCTACTTTTTGTTGAAAACTTTGGTTTGCCAATTTTTCCTCACTGTAAGAAGAGGTTATTGATAATCAAGAGCCTTCTTTCGAGTTGACTTTAATTCCTTTTATAAAACTTAAGTTTTATGTTGAAGAACTTTTGTAGGAATATAAAGATGAGGGATTCGTTTGACTGGTTCTTCTTTCGCGATTCATTTCAGCCTCTGAATAACTAGACAAGAAATCTTCCTCTAGAGTAGGTACTCTATAAGGATAACACTCGTTTAGCTCTTCATACTTAAAAGATGTTTCTTTCTCTTTATTTTCTCTTCGTTTCTCATCCTCTTGGGTTAAAATTTCTTTCAATGTTTGATAAATGAAAGACTTCAACCCAACACCCATGAATCTCATCTCATATAAAATAGGTAAAACTTGCTGAACCTTTGCCAAATATTTAGGATTTTTAAAACCAATTCCTTGTTTGGAATGATAAAATCTAGTTTCTTTGGGTTAGTTTAAATGAATAGTTTGTTCTGTTTGACCCCGTTTTATAAATTTATCATCTAGGGTCTTTATGCGAGAGTACAAACCAACTCTTTCTTCTTCTATCATTTTATATTTTTCCAAACTATATATGTTTTCCATACTTACTGTCTCTAATTGTTTTGAAAGAACAGATATTTCTGATTTTAACGAGTTCTTTTCATTAGATAGTCTATTCATACAAGATTCAAGATACGTATTCCTATCCTGAACATCTACCTTTTCAATTAACATCTGTTTTATCACTTCATGATTAGTTAACCACTTCTTTTCATAAAATTCAGATGATTCCTTTAAGGTTTGGGCTAGATGTTCAGCCTTGTCACACTTTTCCTTTTCTACATTAAACCTAGCTTCTAGATCAAGTATTTGTGTATGCAAGTTACATTCATTTTGTATAGATAAATTACTTACATGCTTTTGAATGTAAAATGAATGTACCTCATGTGCCTCAGAATCTGACGTGGAACATTCAGGATCACCGGACTTGGCCATCAGACAGGATGGTGGATCTTGCTTTGTCTCCCCTCAGCAGCCGTGTCTGATTTTGAGTCTGACGTGGTAGCATAGTCGGCCAGTCTAATACGATAATAGTCCCTCCGATCATCTCTCCTCTCATCCCTTCGATCATCCCGACGATTGTAGTCTCGTCTATCATCTCTGCGATCATCCCTTCTATCGTCATGCCTTTCATAACGACAATCATCTCGATAGTCCCTACGGTTATCATATCTTCGTTCGTCTCTATCATCTCTTCTATACTCATCCCTCCTATCATCTCTCCGATAGTCGTCTCTCCTCACATCTCTTCTGTCATCCCTTCGATCATAGGAATACCTCCGCGGGCCTGTATCATAGCGAAGCTGATTGTTGGTCTTATTAGAGAAACGTCTTTGTTGAAGACGATTAGTCCATAAGGCAATCTGTTCCTGAACCGTTGCCTCTTCTTCATCGTAAGGCTCATGTAAAGGTGAAGCATATCTACATTGAGATAAGGGCCAGAGAATCAGCTGGTTTGATGCCCGTGTTTGTAGAGAGTAACAGGGATGCTAACTGATTAGCCATCTGATTTTGGTGATAGACATCTCCCTGATACTCTTTCAGTTCTTTGAATACCACATTTATAGATACATTTGGAATGTCCAAAACTCGTCTAGTGGCACGACATGCAACTTGCCATTCAGGGGCTAGGGAAGCAAAGAATTGGATGTTGAAGTCATCCTTATCTTTCTTGATGTGCAGCTTGTTCAATTCGTTCAGAACTGCACAGAATCTGGTGAATGTACCCTGAAGAGACTCCCCGTCTTTGGCTCTAAACTCAGTGAATTTTACCTTAGCCTCCTCGATTTTAGCTCTGTCATCTAAATCATCCCCCAATATTTGAACTTCCAGTTCATCCCACATTTCTTCGGCAGACATCTTGCTGTCCACCCCAACAAGTATATCGGTGGGAAGGGCTTAATAGATGAGATACTCTGCCCATTTATCTGTATGCTGGCTGTCCCTCTCAGCCTCATTTGCAGGTTCACGTTCAACTTTAGATGCTAGAACAGGTGGGTCGGCTTCGGGCCTGGCAGGTATTTTCCGATAGTATATGACAGGGCCTTCAGTAATGGATTGGAGCTTTAGATTTCCATTTGGCTGCATACCGACGAATTTCAGGAATCTGGACTTCCATTGCTTGTATTCATCAGGATAGAGAAAAGGTGGTCTGTTCTCAGATCCTAGAACAAGTGCCTCACGGGACATGGTTGATAGTGCTGATTTTTAAAAAAAAATGAGATCTTGAAGGTGGAAACTAATTTTCGGATAATCAGAACTTGGATAAGTAGTAACTCGAATGAACATTAATTCGGATGAACAGTGTTTCGGATGGTCCGAATGCGGATGAATTTTGAAAAATTGGATGATGAGCAATTCGGATGAACAGTAAAGTTCGGATGGTCAGAACTTCGGATGAACAGTGGAAAATGTGATGGACCGATTTCTGATGGAACAAACTCGGATGGAATGAAATTTGAATGGACCGAATTTCTGATGAACAGTGTAAGTTCGGATGGACACTTAAAAACTTTGCAACTTAAAATGACCGAATTCGGATGAGATCCGAAGTTCAGATGGTCCGAGATGGAGTTTAAAAAGTAAGCACAAATAATTTTAAGTCTTTAAAAATAATTTAACAAAATTTCGGATGGTCCGTAGTTCGGATGTGTCCGAAATTAGGTCCGAAATGTGTTAAATATTGGTCCGAAATGAATGTAGGTCCGAGATGGTTTGAAATATGGTCCGAAATTAGGTCCGAGATGGTTTGAAATATGGTCCGAAGTTCAACAGTTATGAAATTCCAGATTTTTCACAAAATTAAAACAAGCAGTTTTTAGCCTAAAAATTATTTCTAAATGCTTGGAAAAATATTTTAAACACTTTTAGGTACTTAAAACACACCAAAACACCTAAAAATCTATTAAAAATGTGACCAAAACCAAACCAAAACCCATATATTTCGATGAGAAAAAGCAGCGATTTAAGAGATGAAAACAGGTAATCATTGAACAAGAACAACTCGAAATTAATATATGATGAATAACAGATAATTATAGGATGAATAAACACGAAAAACATAAATATAAAGATGAAAATGGATCAAACCGTGGGTTTTAATGAAGAACACGAAGAACAGTAGCAGAATCTAAAACGAAATCAGTTGAAATCCACCTTTTGAGCTTTGATACCAATTGTTGTTATCGTATTTCCCAGAATATATCAGCACTCGTGTAATGATTTCAGTAATATTCAATGCAAACGATGATTACTCTATGATTGCAAGAATACTAAAGAAGAAAAAGACAGAGAGAATGTTTGCAAAGCCGGCGGCTGTGAATTCAATAATACGTATGCCTAATGGGAAACCCTAGGTGGGGTTTCCCTTTTACATGGAATTAAAGCAACTTTGAAACAGTTACACTTTGGCCCCACAACTTCTTAATATAATAGATATAAATAAAACAAAGAGTAGAAATGAATTACAAGGAAATAAACTAAGATAATTATTACAAAAGAAAGTCACAAGATCGAAAGTAAATATCCAACACAAATGGATTTGCCAGTTTTGTTGTTTGTTACACTGATGTATATGTCATCAGTAACCTCTTGGACTCTTTTTGGAACTGGAGGGTTTCCATTAGGGACAGCAGGGATTGTGATGAAAAACTAGGCCGAACCATCTATCAGTGAGTTAAGCATCAAATCTGCTAAATCCTGAAAACTGATGAACTCTAGAAATCTCTATCTCCATTGAACATATTCTCCTATGTATAGGATTGGAGGTTTGGTTTCAGTACCCATTTCTAATGTGTCTTTAGACATCTTGAGTGATTGATTTCGATCTTCCCAGATCTTGTACGGACAACTGAGTTTAGTAATCAAGATTTTGATCACTAAAAAGCAAATCTCGAGAATCTCAAATTGAATTTCGAATGATGCAAACTGAATCTCGAACAACAAGAAGCAAATCTCGAATAAAGAAAAATGAATCTCGAATCCTTTAGACTAAATCTTGAATCCCTAAGACAGAATCTCGAATGGATAACGATAAATCTTGAAGAACACTAGATGAATCTCAACGAGTGTGAAATGAATTTCGAAGATAACATAGTAAAGCTCGAATGACTCAGATGAACATTCAAATGAAACAGTGTGGATTACGACTGATTCTCAGTAAATTTCGAACTCCACAGTATGAAATTCGAATGTCACAGATTGAAATTTGAACACTTCTGACTGAAATTCGATCACTTTCGAACTAATTTCGAACTTCTCTAGATGAAACTCGACTATACCTTGACAAAACTCGACTATATCTTGATTAAACTAGAAGGCTTTTCAGTAAATTTCGAAGAAGATTGAGTGAATTTCAAATGAACTTAGATTGAAATTTGAATGAACTTACTATAATTTTGAATGTTAAAGATTCAATATCAAATCACTAAGGATGAATTTTTAATATCAAAGTTTTTTCAATATACTTCGAAATTCAACATTTTTCAGGTTTTCAAGTCCAAATCAACCGATTTTGTCAAAAATTGAACGAATTGAACTAAAACAATACAACGTAGACTCGGTTTTATACCAGAAACAACTTAAACGAACAAATATTGGCAAATTCTTGATCAAAATGCCAACATTTCCCAAAAAAAACCCTCAAAAACACTAACAATTTTGAAAATTCAGAAAATCTCCAATTAATGTTTGTCTGTTTGTAGATAGAATGCGAGCCTTATATCAATGAGATCGCCTCTAAAAACATGACACTCGATGATTAAATCAGGATGTAGCACTTTAAGAATCAAAAACCAAACGAGAAATTAAGATTTCGACCTTTTTTTGCAAAAAATTGTCAAAATCCAAGAAATTCATATTCAAACACTCAATTTTAATCCATATCAGGCACTAATACTTTGCAAGATTGATTTGTCTATTTTTAATGTGGTGCTGGTGGTGCTTTTATTTTCCTTGCTCCTCGTAATAGTACTTTCCTCCCTTGTGAGTGATATTCAATAGTATTGTTGTTGTAATCCAACTGAATGCAAGCCATTAAATTGAACCAGACTCCCAAAACCATGTCACTTCCCCTTAATGAGATAAGATACCAGATAATGATAATTGTTAGCCATTTCAACGTCCATTTAAACCCTTCAATTACCTTGTCACAAATAAATGACTCTCATCTGCTACCCAAAGTTTTTTAGAGGAGGTCTAGTGGTTAGTCTGGAACCCAATTTCCTCGATGCTGGTATCCATTAGAATCTGAATATTGTTTTTTTCGAAATCTCTATTCACCCTCAGATTCTAATTCACATCATTTCCTTCATATGTATTAACTAATATCTGAGGAAATTCTATAACATTCTTAACAAATCAGCCCCTTCAACCTCTTCATCTTCAATATCTATGTTATAGAATTGAGGCATTCTACCCTTAACCTATGCCCCATAACATATTGTTCATCAAAAAAAAAAAAACATAAACCCTTGGCTTTCTTTTCAACAAATTCATATGGTAACAAGGTTTTCCTGGTGATGTTTGATGTGTTGGTTAAGCCTAAGTTATTTAGGTGTTGATCCCCTGTCTTCTCAACGTTTTGAATTGGCATTATAGTATTACAGTTAAGGTTTTTCTGTGATGAACAATTAGGTAAAGGTAATAGCGGTGGCGTTTGGAAAGAGTTGGGACGTTTGGCTCTAATAGCAGACTCTTGTAGTTTAGCAAGTCAGTAAGCCTACTGTAGTGTTTGGGGATTAAACATCCTAACACCTAGTTGAATTTCCTCTTCTAATCCGACCAAAAACAATTTAAAGTATACTAAATGGCCTGTTGTAATCAACTTATGATGCTGTCAAAAGAGTCATGATACTCCATGACAGAAGCCGTTTGTTTGACGTTTTATAATTCTAAAATAGTTACATAAAAAAGCTTACCGAATCATGCCATCAAAGAATATCCTTGTATTCCATCCAAGGTAAAGGAGTACCTCCTGTTTGCTTCATAAAGGATTTATCCCATTGCAATGGTTTCTCCTCCAAGTGGATGGCTGCTAGCTTCATCTTCATTGCATCAAAAACACCATCTGATTGAAAGAATTGTTCCACCTTATAAAGGCATGAGGTCAGATCACCACCACCGAACTTGGGAAATTCTACCTTGGTAATCCTACAAGAATAATATGACCATCCATTTTCTCGTCCCTTATCACCTCCAAATTCGAGAATCCGATTACCATTTTCTGATAGTTATTAGCAAGTTCTATTACATCGATGGCAAGGCCAGCAATCAAATCATTTATATCTGATATCGCTTTTGTATTCTCAGCTATTGATGTTGCGTGGTGATGCCTCATTGCTTCGAATGGACCCCCAAAATCGTTCAAAGCATTCTTAAGGAATGCCTGCAATCTCTCTGTCATGGGTGTTCGCTAGTATATACGACCTCGCCAGTACCACCATTATGCCTGTTGCTGCCCGAAGGTGTCTGGTTATTTGCCATAGATCTCGTAATCGCAATTTTGACATCCAAGGACGGTAGGCTCTGATACCACTGATGCAGAAAAGTTCCTTGATTAATTAAATTTACTAGACATTCAAGAATGATACAGTGATTGATTGTTAATCCAACAACCTGGAGAATCAGATTGAAGAATGATTCTCAGAATTGAAGGAAGACGCAATAGAATAACAAAGGAATTTTAAGGAGAAGAAGATTAACAATCAACCTAATTTCATATCCCCCTCAACTGCTCATTACATGCTGTTAAATAGAAGATTCTAGATGTCATTCACACCATGTGTGAAATGTGTCGTCAAAATTATAAAAATAGAATAAATAATAAATATTAAGAAAATGATATTTATTGTTGTTGGTCTCTAGTGGGCGGACACACAGCATGGCTGGTGGTGGCCCATGCCACTAGTCATTTGGGTTGCAGTAGTAGGAACTTTTTAGGCCTACGATGAAATCCATCATCGCACTAGAAAAGTGCTACCATTGAGTTTTATAAAGGCCCACTTTGACACTTAACACAATGTAGGTCCCAAAAGGTTTCCCTAGTGTATAGTTCTAAGCTGTAGAGGGGGGTGAATACAACAATTTAAAAACTCAACACTCTTTTCTCAATGTCTGTGTATATTATCAACAAGTGTTAATTACAAACAAGCTTGACTGTGGAAAGGTTCAAGATGAGATGACAGATACAACAGTTGTTCAACTAATCTAAGACACATTCAGACTAGATACAATGACTACACTCACTTAGATGCACTCACTGTTTCTACAAGACACGGATGGACAACTTGAGTATGAACAACTTAGACACACGTACTGTTATATTCAAGCAGACTTGCATGCATGAAAAACACACTTTAATGCACGATCTGATTTCACACTCTTGGTTATCTCACAATCCTTAGAAGCTTCCTTTTATACTCTCATTGAGAATCTTAGTGAAGCTTCTTCATTGGACATATGAGATAGTGGGATGTCTTTCCAAAAAGACAAGACACCTTTTCTGCACATTCTGATAAAGCAGATTTGTCTTCATATGGCAGAATCTTTGTCTTTTTGTTTTTGTCACTGTTGCATATAGCTTTAACCATAAGAGGAATGTCAACTTTGCATCTTTCTTCTTTTGTTAAGGCCATTTTGATATAAGAAAAGGTCTGCCACCCTTTTCTGATATCCGTTTGTCTTCATGTAACAGAACAGCGTAGGCAGGCTTTTGCAGTTACTGTTTTCCACTTTGTCTTCGACTTGTAAACTGATTTTGTAGCAAAAAACAATACATGAGGACTTGGAAACATATTCCATAAAGTGTTTAGCCTGTTCACAAAGAACTGGTCCTGTTCACAAAGAACAGAACCCTTAGAATCTGTCCAAGCTGCTCAACAGAATAGAGCAGCATAGACAGTTTATGTCCAGCCTGTTCAGCAGACAGAACAGCTTGGACAATCTGCCTTTATTGCAATGAATGCAACAGGGTAAACAGCTTTGGCTGATATTGCAAATCACTTTTCAGGTTTCGATAAGGAATAAACAGGCCTTAAATTATACCTTCAAGTGCATCAAACAGGTTTGATTAAAAATCTCCCCCTAAGATGTAGAGCAAGTTTGACTGAGGCCTTTTTGTGCCTTACAATCTCCCCCTATTTGCAACAATCAGTCTAAGCTGATTTAATCAATAATCACAATATATTTTTACAATACATTTTGCTGAAATGAAATTACAACATTAACATAAAGTAAAAGATCAGTTAATATATACTGATTTTTGATTGCATAAACTACATATGTTTTTACAAAAGTACAACTCATGTACTAGTGTATATTACAACTGATGTAAAAATAAAAGTTACAACTAATGCAACTACGTACAACTAATGTACAAGAAAGTTCAACAATTTGGACTGTTGATGATGGGAGCAGATAATGGCAAGCCTGTCCAACATATGGACAGCTTCCATTCTTCACCTACTCAGACAGTAGGTGGACTTCATGACAGTGGTGGTGGCAATCCTTCTTGAAACATTCTTTCAAGCCCATCCCTGGTTTCCTCCAAATCTTGTATTTCAACTCTGAGGAACATAAAGTTAGGATGTTCAAGCTCCCCTATTTCATAGAAGCCTCTGAGCTGATCCCAGATGGCTGCTATCCACTTACTGGATTGCCTGAAGGAGTTTGCAAGTCTGATTGCTGTTAGTGCACCCTGTTCGACGATAGAAGTCTAAGTATCGATATATTTTGTAAAAGTCAATTTGACTATTATTATACATTAACAAGTATTTGTTATATGTTTGTTTATATATGTTTGATATTAACTGTATATATGTTTGAACTTGGTGTAATGTATTACAATAAGTTCAAAGATAAGTTCGTACATAAGTTTGAAGGCTGAGATTCGAATTTGTTAGAGGACAAGTTCGAAAAGGCCTTGGGCCATGTTCGAACTTGTCCTATACAAACTCGAACTGGGCAATATAATTAAGGGTTAATTCGATTAATTATTTGACTTTTGCAGAATTTCAGAGCGATTAGTGCAAAAGGCGATCTCGAACTTTCAAGCATTCAGAGAGTTTCGTGTGGAGAGAATCATCGTGTTGGGACGATCCGTTGTTCGTCTATCACTATGCTAGTCTCCGTGTTTCGGTGTGCGTGGTCTATCTGTCAAGCCGCTAACGAGGATTCCGCACTCATTGGCAGGTGTCGCGTCAAGATAGGATCCGTAGTCAGGCGACCTTTCAAGTGGTATCAGAGACATAATGGTGTTCGTGGTGTTCTTCGTGTTCACAAGTAACATCTGTGGTTTCTTGACGTTTTTGGACGGTCAAATCACGTTTTTGGATAGATTTCGAGTTTTACAAGTAAGATATCGGGAAAAAGTTCATATTAGTTCAACATTTTTGGTCGAAATCAAAGTTTTTAATCCTAAAAAGTTTTGTTTAATCTGAAAAGTTGAAAAAATTAGAACGTTTAGCCGTTTTTCGAACTTGCGGCGCTCGAACATCAAGGGGGTATTAGGGTTTATTCAAAATTCGATTTTGTCAGAAAATACGCTCATGTCGAAGTTATTTTAGGGTTTGATTCGAATTTGATTGATTCGAATTTGCTCATTTTCGAATTTCACTATATTCGAATTTAAGTATTCGACTTTGTCAAAACCTTCGACTTTGTCATTATTTCGAATTTGGTGGATTTCAAACTTAATTTCAAATTTAATTTCACACAAACTTTAAAATTAATTAAATTCGAACTTCCTCAAGTTCGAAAGTGTTAATTTCAAATTAAATTAATTAAGTTTTAAGTTCAAAACTTTTCAGAAAAAATGACAAGTTTACAAAGGTTTATTGAAATGGATCATGAGGTCGGAAAGACAAATTCTCCACCTAAGCTAATGAAGTTGGAGGATTATTATTGGCGGAAGGATAGGTTCGCCGACTTCGCTCGATTCAATGATATGAGAATGTGGATTTGTATCGACGAGGGATACATTCCACCTACAACAGAAGTTGAGGGACGTTAACGAGTCTTATCATATCAAATGATGAAGGATGATGATAAGAAGTTATAAGAGGCCGAGAACCGTGCATTCTCGATTATATGAATGGCTTTACCTCAGGAGATCCTACATGTTGGTACACCCTGTGTGACGATAGCAGTCTAATCGATCTGCATTATGGTTTAGGTAATATTCTGAGTATTAACCAAGTATCTTGATATATATGTTTAATATGTGTTTGTCTGTTATTGATTGTGTGTTTGAACTTGATGTAACATATTACAAGAAGTTCAAACATAAAGGTCAAAGATTAACTCAAGCATAAGTTAAAACATAAGTTTCAAACACTTAGTTATATATGTCAAAGGCTAGATTCGAATTGCATAAAAGGATACATTCGAATCTGTGATAGATTCGAATGAGTTCTTAGATTCGAATAGGCTAGATTCGAATCTGTCAGATGGACAGATTCGAATGGGCCTTAGGCCAGATTCGAGGTTGGCCCACAACAGACTCGAATCAGGCCCTATAATTAGGGATAGACTCGAATCATTAAGGGACTTTTTGCAGAATTCGTGAGGAATTGAGCAAGAGGCGATCTCGAGTTTATCAGCTAGGTGAGTCCCGTTTCGGAGAGAATTAGTACGTAGGATCGTTCGTGTGTCGTTCGTTCAGCGTCTAATAGTCTCCGTGTTTCCGTTGGTTGAGAGTTGTCCGTCTGACCGTCAACGAGGATTCCGCACTCGTTAACGGATCCGCGTCTAGATAGATCTTGCAGTGGTAGACCTTACAAGTGGTATCAGAGCCAACGGAGTGTTCTTGGTGTTCTTCGTGTTCATCAGATACATTCTAGGTTTCTTGACGCTAGTTGGACGGTTTTTCTCTCAAAAACGTGTTTTTGAGCTTAGCAAATTCATATTCGGGAAACACTTTATTGTTTTTCACGTTTTTGGTCGAAATCGCTGGATGACATCGTGGGAACGTTGAGGGCATATCACTTCGAGATGATAAAGGCTGAGACTGATTACGAGCAAGTCCAAAATCCGGCGATGTATTTTGGAAAGTCATCTAAATCATCAGTGACAGCTGATCAGAAGAGTGCTACAGCGTTTTTCACCGGAGAAACGTCATCGCCACCAGAGTCCGAAGACTCACTGAATCGCGCGTTCTTAGGGTTAGGAAGATCGGAAGAACCGCAACCTCAAGTCCAACAGGCATCGACCAGTCAGAGCTATTCGAAGATGCCCATGAGCGCAAAGTCCGCAGAAGAACATTTAAATCTGCTTGCTTCCTTTGTGGCAGCTTATGGAAATTGTGTTCAAGGGAAGATCAATGATCCGGCTCTTTGGGATGAAGATTACGATCAGGTCGACCCTGATGACTTAGAGGAAATGGATTTTAAGTGGCAACTGGCCATGGTGACCCAGAGGGTTAAAAGATTCATTAAGAGAACTGGGAGGAATCTGCAAATGAACAACAAAGGGATAGGATTTGATAAGTCTAAGGTCAAATGCTACAACTGTCAGGGATTGGGACATTTCGCCAGGGAGTGTCAAAGACCGAAGGTAGAATCATACCAAGGACAGAGTCAGCATCAAGGACAGTACCAAAATCAGTCCCAACAGAGATACCTTCCGAGTTCTTCATCTGGTCAAGCCAATCTAGCGGGTCTAATATCCAATGTCACTTCTGACAGACAGCTAGATGGTACCTATGACTGGAGTTCACATCCTGAGTCCAATGCTAGAGCATTCATGGCTGAAGTTACTGAAACTGGATGTGATGTGGATGAGCAGACCACACGGGACAGCAGTCCGATGTGGGTAGAGAAGGCGAATGATCAGAATGTGCTGGAGTTTGCTGCTCAGATGGCCAACGTGGAATCTGATAACTCTAAGGTTAGTCTTTCTTATTCTCTATTTCAAGAATTATGTGCTTTGTGTGCTACTTCTAATGATAGGTTAAATCTAGTCTTAGAATCACATAAAACCATATCTGCTCAAAATGAAAATTTAAAATTTGAAAACGCTAGCCTAAATGATATAAAACAAGATTTAAAAGAAAAGCTTAAGGCTGATGCTCAAGATGTAATCGTTCTAAAAGACAAACTGAGTGAGCAGTGTGTTAGGATAGAGCTTATGTATGAGCATGTAGAAGCCTTGACCAAAAGTCTGAAAGATAAGGACATAGAGCTAGCCGAGACCAAGGTTAAGGTAGCAGAGGCAAATAGCAAGCTGGAAAAGTTTAGGAATTCGAGCCTAAACCTAGGGAAAGTCTTAGATGCCCAAAGACAGTCTAAGAAGCCTGTAGGTCTAGGTTTTCACGAGATTCCTCCACCGTTCAATGCAAACTATGTGCCTCAGCCTCAGGAGAAAACTGACAACTCAGTAGACTTAGAGGACCTACCTGAACCGACACCTGAGCCTACAGTTGAAAATACACCTAAGGTGACTGACTCTACTGTCAAGGTCAAAAAAGTGAAATTTGTGTCTTCCTCCAGTGAAACACCTGCAGGAAAACAGAAAATTTCATGGGCTGACCAGGTCGAAGAGACAGACACTGTAGATGTACCAAAGGAAGTAGACACTAGTGAGACACCTAGATCTAAGGGACCAACCAAAAAGTCCATGGATAAGATGTCTTGCTTTCGATGTCACGAGAAAGGGCATGTTGCTTCTCACTGTCCAAATAGGAAAGCAGATGTTACCTCTAAGACAGTGAACCCAACACCTGTTAAGCCCTCACCAACTGTGGCAAGCAGCAGTAGTTCTCAACCTACCGAGAAAACTGTGCAGGCCGCACCAAAACTTGTTGTGAAACAAACACCGGTTAAGGTTGGACCAAAAGAAGTGGTTAGGACAAATTCACCGAATCGTGTCATTAATCAATCTAGGTCGGCACCTCAACAAGTCTATAGGAGCACAACACCTAGCAGGTCACACACTCCAGTTAGGTCACATACTCCCGTTAGACATTATGTTCCGGTAAGAGCTCAGGGATCACAGTCTGAAATGCAGTATAATAAGAGTTATTCTAGAGCACCACAACAAATGCCTACTCAAAGGCAAAGAGTGAATCTAAATCACTCGGCACCACAACAGAATTCAGTTCAAAGGCCCAAGTCACCGGAAAGGCGAGATGGGTACTTGAAAGAGTTCACATATGTGGACGAGAATGGTATTACCAAGTCAGTCATGGCTTGGGTTCCCCGTGATAACTAACCTATTTTCTTTCATGTGCAGGAGATAACTACCGGTCCAAACAACAAGTGGTTCGTCGACAGTGGTTGCTCCAGGCACATGACGGGGGAAAGAAGTCTTCTCACAGACTTCAAGGGGGGGTAATAGGGGATTTGTATCATTCGCGGGCAACAAAGGAGGAAATATCACTGGAACTGGAGAAGTCACTAATGGGACGATTACATTGGATCAAGTTTATCACGTTGATAAATTGGTTCATAATCTCATTAGTGTATCTCAAATCTGTGATAAGAAGAACTCGGTGTTATTTACTAACACTGAGGCGTTAGTGCTAAAGCCGGGATTCAAAATACCTGAAGATTGGATATTGATGCGGGCTCCAAGGAAGAATGACTTGTACATGCTCGATATGAACAAGCCAGATAATTCGATGGGTCCGATCTGCTTACTATCAAAAGCTTCGGAGACGGAATCGGTTTTGTGGCACAGACGCATGGCTCACCTGCACCTGAGGAAAATGAACTACATAACGAAGAATGGTTTGGTGCAAGGTGTGCCTCTGAAGAGCTTTCAGTTTGAAGACAAGTGTCTACCGTGCATGAAGGGCAAGCAACATAAAAAGACACACAAGTCCAAGAAGCTGAACTCCATAACCTCGACATTTGATTTGTTGCATATGGACCTTTTCGGCCCTATCAACAAAAGGAGTATAGGAGGTAGTTGGTTTTGCTTAGTTATCACTGACGATTACTCACGGTTTTCATGGGTTTTCTTTTTAGGTACGAAGGACGAGACGGCTACAAAGCTCATCGGGTTCTTAGACCAAGTGGAAAACTCCTACGGAACAAGGGTTAAACATATTCGTAGTGA
>JAANYP010000800.1:0-175189 GCA_020465985.1 Centrapalus pauciflorus | reverse complement strand
AGGGCATAGTGCATCAATTCAGTGCACCATATGAACCTCAACAGAATGGGGTGGCCGAACGTAAAAATCGAACTTTGATTGAGGCTGCAAGGACTATGCTTTCGGATTCAAAGCTTCCTACCATGTTTTGGGGGGAGGCAGTGAATACCGCATGCCACGTTTTAAACCGAGTCCTTACAGTCAAATCATTGAACAAAACATGCTATGAAATTTTGAATAAACGGCCACCTAACTTAACTGGATTCGAACCGTTTGGAGTACCATGCACACTTTTAAGAACAACACATCAACCGAAGTTTGGTGAAAAGGCTGACGAAGGATACTTCCTAGGTTATGTGCCAAACTCACCAAACAAACGGGTGTTTAACAAAACAACTGGTACTGTGGAGATTGTGTATAACATTGAAGTCACAAGTTATACACATGAACCCCAAACTGGTCCGGAATGGATATTTGACTATGATAAGTTATTTGAGTCATTTAACATTCCTCTGGATGATAATGCAGGTACAATCGAGGAGGACATGGCGACGTTGCATCTGAACGACGATGGCCAAATCTTTCCACGGACCACGTTCGAATCTACATCCGAGCCTACTGCGACTGTAGATGGATCTCCAGAAGTTGCTGATCAAGAGACACCTAACACTGAGAATCAGACTCAACCTTCAAGTTCTAACTCTGAGGAAAACGTCCGTGAGGAGGAAAAAGTAGAAGCTGAGTCTGTTCCCCCTTTAGGTGAAATAGGATCCAACTTAGAAGATAATCTAAGGGTTGATGAAATAGAGACCTCTAGGATTAACAAGAACCATCCAATAGAAAGCATCATAGGAAATCCTAACGAGGGTGTGAGGACTCGGAGTAGGGTAAATAACAACACCGTGTTGTTGTCGATGATAAACGACTCCGAGGCATATCACACATGTCTTTATTCATGTTTCATATCGCAAGTAGAGCCTAAGAATGTGCAAATGGCACTTAAGGATAACTCCTGGGTTGAAGCGATGCTGGAAGAACTTTCACAATTTAGGAAACTAGAAGTGTGGGAGTTAGTTCCGTTACCTCGAGGGGAGATTGCAATAGGAACCAAATGGGTTTTTAAGTGCAAAAGAGACGATCGGGGTATAGTACGCGCAACAAGGCGAGATTAGTGTATAGGGTTTCAACCAAAGGAGGGAATCGATTACAACGAAGTTTTTGCACCAGTTAGCAAGGCTGGAAGCCATTAGGTGTTCAGCGTTTTGCCGCCTTCAAAAGCTTTTAAAGGTATATCACCTGACGTTAAGAGGCATTTTCCTTAGGGAAAGTGAAGGGAGTGGTGTATGTAGAACACTGCCCGGGTTACAGATCCAAAATGATCACTGATAGAGTATAGTCGCTTAGATAAAGCTCTTTATGGATTGACATCAGGCACCTAGGCGTGGTAGAGACTTTATCCAACCATCTTTTTAGAAATACGGTTTAAAGGGTTAGGATAGATAGTACTCTTTTTGTGAAGAGGAAGGGGTGACACTTTATTCTTTTGTACAAGTGTTGACGTCGATGATATCATTTTGGTCATCAGACGAACAGATGTGCAAAGATTTCGAGCAAGGTGATGAAGTCTAAGTTCGAGATGAGTGCTATGGGGGAGGTTGAATTTCTTTTTAGGGGTTTACAAGTTGACCAAAGAAAGGAAGGATGTTTATCCACAAAACTAAGTATGTCTATGACATATTAAACGGTTTGGGATGGAGGAACTAAGTGAATGCCCACTTCAGGCACGTCCGATTCAAGTGAATCACCAATCTCGGCCGGGTACTTGGAAAGTGATACCGATGTGGATCCGACTTTATATAGGCCATGATTGGGTCACTTATGTATTTAACTGCTTCAAGACCTGACATAATGTTTGCTGTGTGTATTTGTGCTAGGTTTCAAGCGAATCCGAAGGAGATGCATATGAAAGCTGTGAAGCAGATTCTACGATACCTCAAGTCGAAACCAAAGCTGGGACTTTGGTATCACGCGGAGGGAGATCTAGAGTTGGAGGCATTCACAGACTCTGACTACGGAGGATGCAGCTTGACGCGCAAATCAACAACTGGAGGTTGTCAGTTCCTAGGAGGGAGATTGGTATCCTGGCAATGCAAGAAACAAACATCGGTAGCCATTTCAACGTGCGAGGCCGAATATGTTGCTGCCGGCAGTTGCTGCTCACAGGTTCTGTGGATACAACAACAATTGCGGGATTACGGTTTGGCTTACACTCAAACTCCTGTTAGGATAGACAATCAATCTACAATTGATATAACTAATAATCCAGTTAAACACAGTAAAACAAAGCACATAGACATAAGGCATCATTTTATTCGTGATTGTGCTGAAAAGAACTTAATCAAACTGGTAAAGGTGGCAACAGAAGATAATAATGCAGATTTATTTACCAAAGCGTTTGATAAGTCACGGTTTGAGTATTTAATTCAACTAAATGGAATGCGCAACCCAGAGTAATTTGACCTTAGTAGTAGTAAGTTTACTTTATTTTATTGTAGAGTAGTAGTTTTTCTTTCCTTTCAGTAATCTGCTAATTTAGGAAAGTTTCTATTTTTAGTAAGTTTCTATTTTTAGTAAGTTAGTATATTAGCTTAGTTTACTGCTTTTTGCTATGAAAAAAAAAAAGAGAAAATTACAAAAATACAAAAAAAAAGAGAATATCAAAAAAAAGAGTTAGGTCTTAGATACATAGGTTCAAAGTGACGAAAATCAGCACCGTTGTTACAGACTCTAAGTATTTAGGCTTTCACACATAATGCAACTAAATCCTAAATGTTATACTTTATTTAGTTTGATGTGTTGGTAGGCATAATACATATAGGGAATCTCAAGGCTAATAAAATATTCTAGAAAAAGTCAAGCGTGTCACTAACTTAGATGTACGACCAATCGGTCTTAATTTTTATGTACAAGACATACAAACTTTGAGTCTAAATGAGGTATGCAAGCTTTCTGGGGATGTATGGCAACATCAAATACATCTAAAAATGGAAAGAATAGAAATATCATATGTAACTGAGAGTCGAAAACATGCAACTCTGTTGTACGTAAGTACAGACCTGTTGTCTCTGTTTAGATTCGGGTTAGCAGATATGTCGCTTTGTTGTACGTCTGTACAGACCTGTCACCGCTGTCTGCTAACTTTAAAATTAAACCTTAAGTCAAACTAAGACACTTTGTTGTATGAGAATACAGACCTGTGTCCGATGTTTGTCTTTTAAAGAAAGTTTGCAAATACCAACAAGTTAGAATCTTTGTGTGTGTGCCTTGATCATAAGAGTATGTCTATGTCTGGGTCACGTAAGATAATTTCCTGATAAATAAAAAGGCCAAGGGATATTCCGAAATGTAGAATGTTTAAAGGGGTAAAATACCAACAATCGGCTAAATGGGTATGTCACGACAAACAATCAAAGGAATTCAAAAAATTCCTAAGTGTGAAAGTTTAAGTACTGAAAGTTAGTATTGGACATCGCTATCTGATTGAACCTCTCTTAGACTATACTCATCAAAAATATGTTGTTTAGTATTTAGCTTAGCTTGTAAATTTTTTTTTATATAGCTTATGTCTAGATTAAATTTTTTAGTCAAAATTTTATGTTATTTTATTTTATTTTTACCTTAGTTTATTTTATTTTACCTTATTTTGGGTTAGTTTAATTTTTACTTAGGTAAAAGGTCAAAAGTTACTGAGGGTGCATTCAAAGTTGGATAAAATAAACAATGCGTGAATTATCTTGAGCTTAGGGTAAAAGAATTAGCATAGTTTATCTGGTTACACAATACCGTAGAAAAAAGTTGGAAAAGTTGAACTTATTTCAAAATTTTCGAAATTTTTCTAAGTATTGGTGGTTTCGAATCTAAGACAGACTCGAATGAGGAGTAATTAGAATCTGTCAGTAGATTCGAATCTACACTTAGACTCGAAGGTTGGTAGTATATATAGGTCAACAGTGAAGTCATTTAATACTTACTGTTCTCGAATCTATACTCTCGAATCTATATTGGCGATTTCGAATCTGTTCTCGAGTCTATCGGAATTCTACTAAATGACATTTTGTCGACTTTGAAGACAGTGTGTTCGATTCTACAAACACTTCTAGGTATAATCAACTTGATTGTACAAGTTCTGTGTAGTTTTATGCACAATTTTAGGCTAATACATCAAATTTTGAAGGTTTATGGGTCGAAATAGGGTTTTTGCTAAATTACCAAGTTTGGACCTATAAAAGATCAAATTAAAAGCATAAATCAATGATTAGAACCTAGGTGAACTAATGTATGTGAATTACTAAGTTCAAAACGGTTAAAATCTTGGGTTTTTGTTGAAAACAAAACCGACGGGACTTCGAGTCTGTTCTAGGACCTTCGAATCTGTTCATGGGTTTCTCGAATCTGTCATTAGATTCGAGATGACCATGATATTCGAATCTGTCCATTAGACTCGAATAGGGACTCTTCGAATCTATCCATTACATTCGCATATGGACACTTCGAATCTGTTACTTTCGAATCTGTACTTTATTTAATTTGTTTAATTTAAATTTTATTAAACTTGTGGAAATTTAATTGTGTTAGATTTTGTATTTAATAAAGTACAAAATAAAACAAATTTGAATTTAAACAAGTTTATTGATTTTTAATGAGTCTAACAGTTTTATTTATTGTGCAGATATGGCGATTCGCGCTTTTGTCCCTAAGCATAATATGGTCCTTAATCCAGACATGAATCTCCCTGAGGCGCAGGGATTCCGTGAAGTACTGGATTTTCTAGCTGAATCAAGGATCGGACATGCACTATGGCATAATGTGCAGCTAGTGTTACCCTACATCCGTCAATTTTATGACCATTTGCAAGTAGACTGCTCGGTCACTCCGACAGTTCTACGCACTCGCATTGAAGGACAGCCGTTAGTATTTTCGGCTGATATGATTCGTCAAGTGCTGCAGTTGGGCACTCAGGAACAAGAAGCTGGTCCTATAGAATTTCCAATGAATATAAGGCAAGCGGCCTTTCAAAGAATGGGGTACAGCCTCGATGTGAGAAAAGTGTCATACATGAAAAGTGGATTGATAGGACAATGGAGGTTTTTGGCGCATGTATTTATGGTGTGCTTTGCTGCGAAAAAGGCAGGGTTTGACTATATTGTCGCGAAGATTCAATCAGGGATTGTCGCAATGGTGTATAATCGCCCATATAGTTTTTCAGAGATGATCTTTTCGGAGTTTGTTCATCAGATATCTGCTCCCGAAAATCAGCAGTTTTTGCTCTATCCGAGATTCATTATGATGTTGATCAGACACTTTTTGCCGAACTTGCCAATAACAAATGACTTTCAGAGTGTCGCCATCATGGACAAAAGGATTTTCGCTGATTGTTCCTCACACCGAGGAAGATTGGCTGTTCCTGTTGCTCGTCCATTGTTTGGAGCTATTGTGGATAGGGATTTTCAAGCCCCGGAAGATGCCAACTGGGCAGGGGTCGTTGAGTTTCCGCAACAACAACAACAGCAACAACAACAGCCTCGTGCTCGGCCACGTGATCCAAGACGCCGACAGAGACCAGCATCGACTCAAATTCCGGCAACCAGGCCTTCGACAAGCCAGCAACCAGAGGTTACAGAAGCTGGGCCCTCAAATATTCAAGAAGCTGGGCCCTCAAATGTTGAGAGAGAAGCTGAACAGCTAAGCCAGACGCTTAATGAAATTTGGGAGGCAGGGCCTCATGCCAATGAAGATGTTGCAGCAGCATTGGTTGGTGAGCTGCTTAGTCCACCAGCAGATGAAGATGATATTTTTAGAGATGTGGAGGAATACGAGCCAGAAGGGGCAGATGACGGATTAACATCTTCAGAATCCGACTCAGAATCCGCGGAAGTTCCGGCAGCTGAAGTTCCTGATATTCAAATTGGAACTTATGGTTCGAGATTGATTATAAATGAAGGTGGTTCTAGGAGACGCGTGGACAGGGAATTGGAGGAGTCTGATTTTGAAGAAGAGGAAGTTTCTCAACTAGTGACAAGGCAACGGGCCAAACGTCACAGGTTCATGCAAGGATCATCTTCAGCTCCTGTAGAACAACCAGAAATTCCACAACATCAAGAACCTCAAACCACCAGTCCACCACCACCACCACCTCAAGATGAACCGTATATACCATCACCGTTCATTCCTACTCCTATACAGTCCATTCCATCTACCTCGACCACATACACTGACAATCAAAGGTTTCTGCAGCTTAAAGCTCGCGTTGACTTCCAGAATGTCCAAATCTTAAGCCTAACAAAGGCGATCGGTGAAATTCAGACTCATAATGCAAATCTTGATAAAGAAAATGCCGATTTGAAGAAGATTGTGGAGCAAGTCCAGGAAGAGAACGTAGAATTGAAAACTTTTGTTTGCGATCAGGCAGCTGAGATAAGGTCGATGCGCTCCCTAATTGAGCAGTTAATGAAAAATTTACAGGCTCAGGGGGAGACATCGTGCCGAGATCAGGAGGTGCAGAGAAGAGATGATAATGAAGGCGATGATCCCGGTGCGAATAAAGAGATTGAGTCTGTAGATTTTCCTGCAGCTCAAGTTACACAAGTTCAGGGGGAGCCTAGTCAAGGCGAAGGAGAAAGGGGTGAGGCCAGTTCATCTAAACAGCCTACAGACTTTGAGATCAGTGAGATGATTGAAGCGCTCATGGATCTCGATGATGATCCACTGGATGTAGGTTTTGATAACGAAGATGAAGAGCTGGAAGAAGGGGAGTTTGTGCCAGGGGAGATAGTCGACTGGCGGTCAGATGATGAAGTACTTGCTGATGAGGATGATGAAGCTGACGAGATAGTTGTGCAGCAGAATCCTATCACTGATACTTACATGATTGATGGACATAAAATTGTCGATGCAGATATAGTTAATGTTGCATTGAATCCTCAGCCATCGACAGAGGAACCTGCAAGAGAGCTAACTAATGAAGAAAAACGAAAGCTATGGTTCAGGGCTGAAGAGAAGGAAGCAGCAATTAAAAAGACAATGAGAGTGCCAGGTACTGGGAAGCTGTCTGAGCGAATTTTAAGCTGGTTCTTTGACAGAGATCTGCAGCTATTTATAATAAAGAGAAAAGACGGGCTTCAGTACATGAGGCGAACTTTAAAAGCGTTCAACTCCCTGCCAAAAAATCGAAATCACTGCGCTAGCCTGGAAAGATCTTATAAACATTGGCGATGATCCCTACGCGAGCGTAATCGAATGAATCATAAGAAAGGAAGGGAGATCAAGGAAGTTCGAACGTTTGAATCCAAGGGTCGGGAGAAGAGTAGAGGATCCGTCACGTATTGATCCTCTAACTGGACGACCTTGGATGAGGATTCACTATAAGCCAGCTAGATGTCTTAGGAAGGTTCCTCTCAAGCCAATGCCACAAAATATTCTGAAGAATCTGAAGTGGTGGTATGCTGACACGGAAACTGGGGAAGCGGTTATGGAAGACTTATAAGAAAATGTTATTCTTAGAGTCTATGACCCGCTTCACCTGGTAAACCTATCTAAAGAAGATCTGCAGATTTTGTATAATTGTAAGATTTCCAGTGACGCACATATGGATACTGAGGCTAGTAAGTATGAAAATGTGGTCAAGGTATGCGTCGAGAAAGGTCTGTATGCTGGTAGTGTTTTGAATCAATAAATAAACCAAGTTCTTAAATCAAATGTGTGAATTATTAGAAGCTATCGTCAAGGGGGAGTCTGTTGGTACATCCCGTGTGACGATAGCAGTCTAAGTGGTCTTACATTGTGATTTAGCATGTGTTTGCTATATATGTTTATATATGGTTGATATTTATTAGTGTTTGTATGTTTGAACTTGATGTAACGTATTACAAGAAGTTCAAACATAAAGTACAAAGATAAATTCAATCATAAGTAATAACGTAAGGTTCAACATTTAGTTGTTTATGTAAAAGGCTAGATTTGAATTATATATGGGTTGACATTCGAATCTGTGATAGATTCGAATGTAACCATAGATTCGAACGAAGGCTAGATTCGAGAGTGTCTTGTGGACAGACTCGAATGGGCCTTGGGCCAGATTCGAGCTTGGCCCACAACAGACTCGAATCAGGGTCTATAATTAGGGATAGAATCGAATAATTAGAAGACTTTTTGCAGAATTCGTGAGGGATTAAGCAAAAGGCGATCTCGAGTTTATCAGCTAGGTTAGTGCCGTTTCGGAGAGAATTAGTACGTAGGATCGTTCGTGTGTCGTTCGTTCAGCGTCTAATAGTCTCCGTGTTCCGTTGGTTGAGAGTTGTCCGTCTAACCGTCAACGAGGATTCCGCACTCGTTCACGGATCCGCGTCTAGATAGATCTTGCAGTCGTAGACCTTACAAGTGGTATCAGAGCCAAGGGAGTGTTCTTGGTGTTCTTCGTGTTCATCAGATACATTCTAGGTTTCTTGACGCTAGTTGGACGGTTTTGCTCTCAAAAACGTGTTTTTCAGCTTAGCAAATTCATATTCGGGAAACACTTTGTCGTTTTTCACGTTTTTTGATCGAAATCATTGTTTTTCGTTTGAAAAATAGTGATTTAATCTGTAAAACGTCAAAAAATCAACGTGTTAGCCGTTTTTCGAGTTTGCGGCGCTCGAATCTATAGGGGTAATTAGGGTTTCACTTTAGTCTCGAGTCTAACCTAAATACGCTCCTTTCCAGTCAATTTCAGAGAGTTTCGAGTCTACTTTGTTTCGAATCTGTTACTTCATTCGAATAGGATCTCGAGTCTAGATTAGCTTCGAGTTTGTTTCGAGTCTAGTTCTATAGAGATAAAGTAGTGAGATAGTGTAAACTAGAAAAATGAAGCCTATTGCCCTTTATATACAACTTTCGTCATTTTTTTGCACATTTCACCACTCGAACTAACCGGTTCCATAAAATACTGATTTAATCTTAGAATTATCATAAATAACTTTTTAATTCCTTAATATTCCATAACAATGATTCTGAGTTCAATTTTCTTAAAAATAGCAACAAACTTCTAAATAACCCAAATACATAATAATTGCTTAAATTTTAACTTAAACATATATTTTCCACTTAATTAACCAAAATACATTAAAATAAATCCGAGGATGTTACAAAAACTTTTACAATTCACAATAACTCTTACATAACAATTGATAACCAATTCCCTTCAACTTGGGTAGCACACATCTCAATTTCCATAAGCAAAAGGTAAGGATTCATACCTTTAGTTCAAGAACAATCACACAAGAAGGTTGATGAGGTTGAATCCCAATTCCACAATCAAATCTGAGCTGGAGATGATCTCTTGCTGGAGCTTTTCACACAAAACACACACACACATATGACACTATTTAGGGTTTAGAAATGGATAAGGGAGGAAAAGAGGTAAGCGTCTATATGTACGTCCCTATCTCAACCGGTTCTGAACCCATTAACCTGAACCCGATATCACATTTTCAATATTAATACCCATTTGACTCATTTAATCCTGCGATCCTAAAAACATAATCCGTTCATTAAAATTATAACCCGATGACACACAAGCCCAATCCTGACACGTATCAATCCACGAAACGGGATATAATTGGACCAACCCAATATTAATAAATTATTTATCCACTAAAATAATTCCACGTACCAGGTCGAAATGACCAGAAGACTTACAGTTAGTCTCTGGGGCATTTTTTGTACTTTTCTCTTTGAGGGACCATCCGTGTAATTTTCAAACTTTTCTATTCTTTTTTGCTTTTTTCCTTTGTTTCTTTATATCATAATTTATAGAGTAAATTACTTAAATGGTCCCTGTGGTTTATTGCAAATTACAGGTTTCGTCCCTAACTTTTAAAAATTACACTGGTAGTCCATATTTTGAAACCTTGTTACGTTTTCAGTCCCTAAACAACTCAAATTTTTTAAAATTCCAATTTTGCCCTTAGAAACTAATTTCACTTATGGCCCTTAATGAATTAATTAAGTTTTTAGTTTATTTTTAATTATTTGTATATTCATAAATGTTTAATTAATAAGTAAGATTTTATTTATTATTATAAGAATTTATATACGATTTATTTATGTACTTACCTATATATTAATAATTTTCACACCTATTAAGTTATTTCTACACTAATTCGTTATGAAGAAAAATATTTATTTTTTTATTATTTTTTGTTTTATAAAATATTTTCCAATCTATTTATATATTTAATTAATTTATCCTTATTATCTTCATATATTAATTTTAAATGATATTAAAGGTGTTTTTGAAATTCTAAACATGTAAATATGTACATTCATTTATAAATTAAAAAAATCATTTATTCTTTATTTATAGATTTTTATTGGTAGAATATTATATATTTTACATATGAAAGAGTAAACATATAATTGTATTATTCCTAATAAACTTAACAAGATTGTAATCTTTTTAGCATTTTCAAAATTTTTATGGGTGTATTATATCCTTTTTTCTAATGCTTGAAGAGTATAAAATACTAGTTCAATTATTAAGTATGGATTATTCTTTTAATTTTTTTATTTTTCATTTTTATTTCACAAACAACAAAATGTAAGAAACTTTTAAATTATTTCAAAAAAACTATTGATTATTTAAATAATTATTTTAAAAAACACTATGTAATATGAAAAATAAAACACTATTATAATATAAAAAACAAAATATTGTTTTATGACATTCAATATATATTAAAATCTTATTTAAAATTATCAAAGGGTTTTTAGAAATAATTTAAAAAGTTATAGAAGAGAAAAAAAAAAGTAAAGTAGAATTTATATTTAATAATGAATATATATTTTATACTATTCAAACATTAGAAAAAAATGATACGATATACTCATAAAAATTTTAGAATGCTAAAAAATTAGAAGCTTGTTAAAGATTATTGAAAATAATATGCTTTTACTAACATCATGTCATATGTAGAATTTATAATGTTTACTAATAAATATTTATGAAATAAGAAGGGATGATTTCTAAAATTTATAAATGAATGTACATATTTTACATGTATAAAATTTCAAATACAAAATGAATAACATTTAAAAATTAGTATGTGAAAATAAGGAGGATAAATTAATTAAATATATAGATAGATCAAAAAAATATAAAACAAAAGTTGATAAACGAAATAACTATTTCCATCAAAAAGAATGCAATTATAAAAATACAAACAATAATTTATAAATCAAAAACTAAATTAATTGATTAGGGACCAAATGTGAAATTCATTTGTAAGGGCAAATTTGAAATTTTTAAAAAAATTGAATTGTTTAGGGACCAAAAGCGTGACAAAATTTTAAAATATGAACTATTAGTGTAATTTTTAAAAGCTAGGGACGTAACCTGTAAATTGCTATAAACCACAGGGACCATTTATGTAATTTAATCTTTTATATATATATATATATATATATATATATATATATATATATATATATATATATATATATATATATATATATATATATTGTATTTCCTTTTTTAATCATTTAATAATCCAAATGTAACATATTAGTTTTTTTATTTTAATTATTAATTTTTATTTGTATGTTTATTGTTGTTATTAATGCTAACTTTTTTTTATATTACTATAATGGTTCGAAAAAATCAAAAATTGGAATGATTCGTCATTTTTTATCAAAAAAGTTAAATTCCGAATGCATCGTCGTTTTTATTAAAAAAATTCAAATTTTAATGGTTCATCTTTTTTTAATCTTCTTTTAATTTAAATCAGAAAGGTTCTTGTGTTTAAAAAAATTAAAATTCATAATAGCTCACCGTTTTTTGATTAAAAAAATCAAAATGGTACGCCATTGTCATTTTTTCGATAGAAAAATTAATATCGGAAAGGATTTTTTGTTTTAAGAAAATAAAATTTCATAATGGTTTATCGTGTTTAAAAAAAATTAAAAAATTAGTAACTAAAATAAAAGAATAACGGTGAAATATTTAGATTTTTGTTTTTTTGTTTTAGTTACTAATTTTTTATTACTATTTGTATATTATTTTTATTATCAGTAAAAACTTTTTTTTTAAACTAGTATAATTATTTATTATTATTATATAATTGACATGGTTCGTAAATTTTTCAATTGGTTGTTAAAACTTTGAATATTTCACCGTTATCCTTTTATTTAGGAAAATTAAAAATCAAAATTAGCTGTAGTTTTTTCCATTCGGAAAATTTACAATTGGAATGATTTATTTCAATTTCTCCGTTCAAAAACTCAAAACAAAGACGGGTTTAAGTTTTTTTTTATTCAGAAAAATTATAATCTGAATGATTCATCGTTTCTTACTCGTAAATATAAAAAGTACGAGTGTTTCATTGTTTTTTTCGTTTAAAAAAAGAAACAAAATATATAATTTTTTATTTTTTGTATGAGAAAACTAAAATCGAAATGAGTCTTTTTTTGTTCAATAAAATTAAAATCTGAATAGTTTATCGTTTAATTTTTTAACCATTTTGATTTAATTAATTGACAACTATTCGATTTTGGTTTTTCGAACAAAAAATTGACAAATCATTTTGATTTGCATTTTTTGATCAAAAAACAATGAACCATTCCAAATTTATTTTTGATTAAAAAGACAACAAAATATTTTGATTTTTGATTGTTTTGAACAAAAAACGTGAATCATATTGATTTTCATTTTTTCAAACGAAAAAAGATTAGTCAGTCTAATTTTAATTTTTTCGAACAGAAAACGACAAACCATACTAACTTTAATTTTTTCGATAAAAAAGATGAACCATTTTGATTTTTTATTTTCCAAACAAAATAACCATTCCGATTTTAATTAAAGGGCGACAAAAAATTACTAACCATTCTGATTTTATTTTTTTCGATCAAATAAATGATGAACCATTTCGATTTTAATTTTTTTTTACCAAAACACGACAAACCATTATGATACTTATTTTTTTAAACAAGAAGTTCATTTCGATATTTATTTTTTATATCGAAAAAATGACAATGACATCCCATTTTGACTTTTTGATCAAAAAATGGCGAGTCATTATGAATTTTGATTCTTTTTCAAACAAAAGAAACATTCTGATTTTAGTTAAAAGAAGATTAAAAAAAGAAGAAGAATCATTACAATTTGAATTTTTTTAAATAAAAAACGACGAAGCATTCGGAAATTTAATTTGTTGATCAAAAAATGACGAATCATTTCAATTTTTGATTTTTTCGAACCATTATAGTAATATATGAAAAAATTAGTATTAATAATAACAATAAACATACAAATAAAAATTAATAATTAAAATAAAAAAATAAAAATAAAATGTTACATTTTGATAATTAAATTATTAAAAAAAGAAATACAACATATATATATATATATATATATATATATATATATAGATGGGATCATTGCAGAACCTTAATTTAGTGTAGAACCGTAGAACCAATATCGTCCATAGATTAGACTAATCTAATGGTCTTGATTAAAACCATAAAGTTTGGAATTAGTGAAAAAAAGATTGACATTAGTGATTTTTTAATACTTTCAGGCGTAAAAAAGGAATAGATTGAAAATAGCAAAAAGATTGGCATTAGTAAAATAAATATCGTTTTTCTTTAAATTAAAATAACATTAATATGATTAATTGTTAAATCAAAAAAATTATACCATAAAAACGAGAATTTTATACTCTTTAAAACGAGACCGGTCATGATATATTTTTTTCGAAAAAATTTTACGTATTTATTTTTCGTAAAAAAAAATTACTCAGACCACCATGCAATGTAGCATGACCGGTATCATTCAATGTCGAATGACCACTTGATATCGTATATTCAACGTCGATGCAACACTGCATGTACATTCAAAATTAACAAAATCAAAATAATGGTCAAAATTAATAGTCAAAAGTTGGTTGATTTAATTAGAATAGTAATAACATATTTTTTTCGAAAAAATTTTACGTGTTTATTTTTCGTAAAAAAAAATATTACCAGACCATCATGCAATGTAGTATGACCGATATAATTCAATGTCGAATGAACACTTGATATCGTAAATCCAATGTCGATGCAACACTGCATGTACATTCAAAATTAACAAAAGCAAAATAATGGTCAAAATTAGTAATCAAAAGTTGGTTGATTTAATTAAAACAGTAGTGACATATTTTTTTCAAAAAAAATTTACGTGTTTATTTTTCGTAAAAAAAAAAAATATTATCAGACCACCATGCAATGTAGCATGACCGATATAATTCAATGTCGAATGAACACTTGATGTCGTATATCCAACGTCGATACAACACTGCATGTACATTCAAAATTAACAAAACCAAAATAATGGTCAAAATTAGTAGTCAAAAGTTGGTTGATTTAATTAGAATAGTAATGATATATTTTTTTCGAAAAAATTTTACGTGTTTATTTTTCGTAAAAAAATTTTTTACCTAGACCTCCATTCAATATATTTTATAGAGATCATTCAATGTCGAATTACAGTTTGTATCACACATTCAACACTGCATGTACCTTCGATATTAAAAGAGTCAAAAATGGTCAAAGTGGGTAGTCAAACTTGGTAGGCTACTATTAATTCAATGTTAATTGCATAATTACCATCTTATCCCTAGTGTTATATAATAATCTAATGGTTTAGATTGGTTCTATAGTTCTGCACTAAATTAAGGTTCTGCAATGATCCCAACCCTCTATATATATATATATATATATATATATATATATATATATATATATATATATATATATATATATATATATATATATATATATATATGAAAACTATGAAAAATTAAATTAAATTATATAAAGAAAGTAACATTTTGGTCCCTGAAAGTATGATATGTACATAAATGGTCCCTGAAATTCAAATGACAAAATGCCCCTGAGATTAACGGTTAAAGTTAACCGCCGTTAGTTTCAGAGACCAAAATGTTACAACTTTTCGATTTTAGGGACTTGTGGTGTAATAAAATTCTTTCAGAGAGTAAAATCGTAATTCCATATAAACCACGGGGACCATTTATGTAATTTAGTCATATATATATATATGATGGTTTTTCGTTGGTTTTAGAGGAAAAGATATTCACATGACAAGCTTCCGTTCATCAAAACTTGAAGAACGACAAACCCTACACTTACAAGGTCGACAAAACACTTCCCCAAGGTCAGTCCATCGGTCCATGTATACCTAAGAAATAAATAAATAAATATATATATATATATATATATATATATATATATATATATATATATATATATATATATATATATATATATATATATATATATATATATATATATATATATACACACACACACAGACACACATGTATGTATGTTGATTCTTCATTGTGCTTAGATGAGCTCGCATATATTATGGAATTAATATAGGGATGACAGAAAATTTTATGCCCATATCCTATTATGCATGTGGCGAAGTAAGAAAACAAGAATGGAGTTCGGAAAAGCATTTTCGGAAATAAAGAAAACGAGCATCTCACCAAAGTCGAATCATGGACACTGGACGCGCGCGGGTTATCGTACTGGTTCGACATAGGAACACAAAAAATGACCAATGGGTAATTTTTATTCACATTTGTTGAAGTTTATATTACAACTCAATTAGCTTAAACATTAATATACATACATGCATATATATAGACACACACACATATATATACATATATAAATAAATAAATAAATAAATATATATATATATATATATATATATATATATATATATATATATATATATATTCAAGTTCAAAAAGGTACCTCTAGAAATCAAGTGCACCCGAAGGTACCAACTTTAAAAAACTTTTTTTAAAATTTTTTTCTCATAACCATGTTTAATTTAATGTTATACACATGATATATGAATACACTTTCTTTGTCCTTAAAAATTATGTGAATGCTCAATGCATATTTATGTGAATGGTCATCCATGTGAATGTCACCATTCACATGATCATTTTTTACCATTCACAAGATTTATGATGTTACTTCTTTTGAAAAAAAGTCTTATAATGTTGTCTTATATATGTCTATTCAAAAAAATATATGTGAGTGATCATTCACATTAGGGTACGCTGGAATCTTATAGGTACGCTGATGAACCTGAATATATATATATATATATATATATATATATATATATATATATATATATATATATATATATATATATATAGAGAGAGAGAGAGAGAGAGAGAGAGTCAGGTTCAAAAAAGTAACTCTCGAAATCAAGTGCACCCGAAGGTACCAACCTTAAAAACTTTTTTTTTTCATAACCATGTTTAATTTAATGTTATACGCATGATATATGAATTTCACATACATTCACACTTTCAGTGTCCTTAAAAATTAATTATGTGAATGCTCAATACCATTCACAATATTTATGATGTTGCTCCTTTTGAAAAAAAAAATTATAATTTTGTCTTATACATGCTTATTCAAAAAAAAATACATGTGAATGATCATTCACATTAGGGTACGCTGGAATCTCATAGGTAAGCTGATGAACCCGATTATATATATATATATACATATATATATATATATATATATATATATATATATATATATATATATATATATATATATATATATATATATATATATATATATTAGTCTGTTAACCCATGTATTACATGAATTGATTAAAAAAAATATTTACATAGTAAAAATATATTAAGATATATTTTCAATGATGATAATATATGAATTACACAAAAAAAAATATGGTAATAGATCATAAATTAAAATATATTTTACTGTGCGGATACACATATTCAATTTAGATTTTATAACTGTATAATACAAATATAATATTTTTAGTTAACATTCTTTTAGATTAAATAGCAAATATACGATAGTTTATAACATATACAAATGAAAACTATATGAATAAAATTATATATTAAACTCTATTTATAAATTATTTTATATGTTAGTAAATTATAATGATAAAAAAATTTGAAATTGTTAATATTTTTTTTATCTAGAACATAATAATAACTAATGAAAAGTAATACTCGACAAATGGTTACTTATTTATTGGTTACTAAATTTTAATTTAATAAGTATTAATTACAAATTTTATTTTAATCTATTAAATAACTTTATTTATTATTTGAACAATAGATGATTTTTACTCTAGGATAATGGAAGAAAAAACAAATGATTGATGTATATAATATCATGTTAATATTATTTTTTGTTATTTTGTAATATATATAGATATATAAATTATACTAATAACTTGAAATTGAAATTATATAGTTTTTAATTCAATAATAAAATTTAAATTTTTAAAAGGTGTCGATTCAAATGAATAAAATCAAAATTTATTGAATGACTTTAATATATTAGTTAAAATGAAAATTTAAACATTTTTTTTTCTTTGAATTGATTATTTTATTCTTAATAATTAATGGTTCAAAAAGGAAAATCTTATTTAACATTAATAATTTGAGAAAGTGTAAAAGATGAGTTATTTTAAGAAAATTAGAAGGGAAAATGAAGATAAAAATGTATGAAAAATTAACATGTGACGTAAATTGTTCTCCTTTATTAATAAGTGTATATATAAGTGTGTGTGTGTATATATATATATATATATATATATATATATATATATATATATATATATATATATATATATATATATATATATATATAGATAGAGAGAGAGAGAGAGAGAGAGTCAGATTCAAAAAAGTACATCTCGAAATCAAGTGCACCCGAAGGTACCAACTTTAAAAAACTTTTTTAAAATATTTTTTTTCATAATCATGTTTAAATTAATGTTATACACATGATATATGAATTTCACATACATTCACACTTTCTGTGTCCTTAAAAATTATGTGAATGCTCAATGCATGTTTATGTAAATGGTCATCCATGTGAATGGTGTGAATGACCATTCACATGATCTTTTTTTACCATTGACAAGATCTATGATGTTGCTCATTTTGAAAAAAAGTCTTATAATGTTGTCTTATACATGTTTATTTAAAAAAAATACATGTGAATGATCATTCACATTAGGGTACGCTGGGTACGCTGGAATCTCATAGGTACGCTGATGAACCTGATTCTATATATATATATATATATATATATATATATATAATCAGGTTCATCAGCGTACCTATGAGATTCTAGCGTACCCTAATGTGAATGATCATTCACATGTATTTTTTTTTAATAAACATGTATAAGACAACATTATAAGACTTTTTTTCAAAAGGAGCAACATCATAAATCTTGTGAATGGTCATTCACACAATTCACATGGTATGAAATGACCATTCACATGGATGACCGTTCACATAAATATGCATTGAGCATTCACATAATTTTTAAGGACACAGAAAATGTGAATTTATGTGAAATTCATATATAATGCGTATAACATTAAATTAAACATTGTTATGAGAAAAAAATTTAAATTTTTTTTTTAAGATTGGTACCTTCGGGTGCACTTGATTTCGAGAGGTAAACCATTATTCCCATGAAAATAATTGGTAAGCAAAATAAGCTGTAAAACAAGAATTTATATTTTATAGCATATTAATAAATTTAGTGTAAAATTAAAAAAAAAAATAAAGAGAGTAATAAAATATTTATAAAGGCGTATAAATAATTATAATTATTAATTAAAAACCAAAAAAAAATAATGTTTTAAGTTTATAGTTTTTAAACTTAAAAAATTAACCTTTTTTTGAATCATTAAATAAATAAATTTGATTGATTAATCATTTTTTATGATTTTTATATTAAATTATTTTTATTGAGTACTCAAATCGTAAAAAGTATTATTCTTATCATTATAGATAATTAAAAACTAACAACAAAATAATTTTTTAATTTTATGTTACTTTTTGAATTTCTATAGAAGAAACTAAACGTTTTTAATTTGAAGTTTGAACAATACAACTATATTTTAACATTTCAAAACTTTTAACATTTTTAAAAACTTTTCAAAAAATGACTAAAAAGTATATACTTAAATTCTTCAAAATTATAAACCTTTAAAAACGTTTAAACTTTTCCAAAATGTTTTAAGTTTTTTTAAAAAATTTCAATACTTTAAACTATAAAAATATTTCAAACGATTACTTAATTTTTAAAAAGTTATTTATGTTAAAAAAAAATTTTAAACGTCAAAAGAAAAGTTTTTTTAATGCTTTATGAATTGATTACATTTATTTTATTATTTAAAAGATCTTTCCTTTTTTTAAAACATTAAAATCCAAACTCACAACTTTATTTTTTAAAATTTTAATTACAATTATTCATATGTCTTTATAAATATTTTATTATTACACTGGTAAACAATATTTTTATTTTTGTTTGTCATCGTCAACGTCTTTGGCTTCATCAGCGGAGGTGCCACTAGCTAGGTTTGATTATGTTCTATTTTGAGTAGCTCCAATTTGGTTCTTTGTCTCGTTCTACATACGCGCCTACCACCAAGTTTCATTTTGTCACCAGCAATGGAGTTTCCTATTGATTTTTATTTATTAAGAGGGTGTTTGGATTTGCGTTTGAAAAAGTTCCGTAGCGATTTTGAAACTAATAATCAGATAATAGCTGTAACAAAAAGTGCTGCCGGAAATGGGGTACCATGCATGTTAAACCGGAGAACCGGAGTCCACAAATGTTTGGTTACAAGTAAAAAAGAATAATATAGTTGATTAGTTTATCTTAATTAATAGATTACAACTAATAAACTAATATATCCCTTAATTATAGAGATTTCACTTCCATAACAATATCTTTAATAAATATCAAAATGGGTTTTAGTAAACATGTTTAATCTGATTCGACGATGGGTTTTAGTGAATTTGTTCAATCGGAGGTGTCAGATAAATGTATTTATTATTTTTATCAAACCATTCGTGAATGATCAATTTTATATATACGTTATTGAATATGTGCAATTGGGGGTTTATTGTGTTTTTAGTCGATGTTAACCCTTTTGGTGGTAAACCAATATTGATGGTATTGAACATGTTCAATCGTGGTTTATGGTGTGTGTAGTTGATGAGTTCTATTTTGGTGAAAACCAAGATTTATGGTGTGTCATCATTGCACATGTTCAGTATGGGTATAAGAAACGATACTAACTGAAATTGAGTTTTTCATGCGATACATATAATCTTCGTATCTAATTTAAAATTTTTAATATCAATATTACCCCCAACACTTATTAATGTGGGAAAAAATTTTAAGCAAAATTTATATTTTATTTAATGATTTTAATGATAAATGATTGACAATAAATGGTTTCCTGATATCCCATTGATTTTGAATATATATATATATATATATATATATATATATATATATATATATATATATAATACATAAAAAATTATTAATAGTAAACCTAAAAGGAATGCAAAAGCAGAAGAAATTGAAAAGTTCTTAAAGAATTTCATAAATGTCCCTGAGGTGTTAAAATTACAAAGATGCCCCTGAAGATAACGAAGCATTTAAAGAAGGTTAGTGTCAGTGACCAAATTCGAGTTTTTTTATTATTTTCAAGGACTATTTATGTACTTACTTTGCGATAGGGACTAAATCCGCAAATTATATGATACCACGGGGACCATTAATGTAATTTACTCTTATTATCATTAGAGTAGATTACACAAATGATCCCTATGATTTATAGTAAGTTATGGATAGACATGACAATAGGACGGGGCGGAGCGAAAATCTCATTTTCCGTTTCCATCTCCACATCTTAATCTTCTTCCCCATCCGGCCATCCCCAACCCTATCCCTGTCGGGGGAATGAGTTTATATCCTCATTCCCGTTCCAATCGGGGTCCCCCATCGGGGAATCAGAGTTTTCAAATTATTAGAAGATTATTAAGTTTAAAGTATAAATAGTAGTTAAATAGAAAAAAGATATGTAAATAAACATTAAAACAAATAAATTCAAACATATTAAAATTATTTACATATATAATTTATAATAAAACTAAATAAAAAATGTATAGAAAAGATTTATAAAATCAATAAGAAGAAATAAAACAATAGTAATTTAAACTATAGGAAAGTCATATACATTGATATTTAATATATTATATAAAATATAATGAATAATTTATATTGTAAAGTAATATACATAATAATTTATATTAAAACATAAAATATAACCGAGGTTGGGTTCGGGGTGAGGGATTTAAGTGTCTCCCAACACTGTCCCGTCCCCGTTATTTTAAATCGGGGATTTCCCGTCCAATTCTCCGTCCCCATCCCTATCTCCATTCAGTTCGGGGATTCCCCGGTCAAATCGAGGTCGAGTTACAGGTTGTCAACCAGGGGTGAGTTATTTTACCAAGCCAAGTTGTGTATTTGGTCCCTCAAGCAAACTAAATACACATATTTCCATAAAAAACTAAGTTCTGTAACATTATGTTCCCTCAATTTAACTTCGTTAAGTTAGCCCTTGACTCCTGGAGTATTTTTGTCATTTTATTCCTGTCGGGACCAATTATGAAATTATTGAGTAAGCTTTTATTTTTTTAGAGTAAATTACATATATGATCCCTAACACAAACTAAGTACATAGATAGTCCATAATTCCTGGAACATTTTGGTCTCTAAATCTAAATATCGTTAACTTTGCCGTTAAGTACAAGGGTATTTTCATCCTTTTACCCATACAGGGACCAATTATGAAATTTTCAAATAAACTTTTAATAGTGAATTCTATTATTATTATAATAGTTATTATTATTATTTTATTTATATATAGTTTGTTTCAATTGTCGAAAATATCATAAAAAAAATACTACAAACCAAAAATCAATCTTGCAAATGGAGAACCACATCTCTCCTTAAAGATTTATGTCTTATGAATGCACATCGTATTTATGTTCCACAATTTAGTTTTCAACCTTTCACACTCACCATCCAGGCGTCCACATCACTCCTCTCTCTCTTACTCCCTAGCTCATGTAGGGATAGAATATCCAATACCAATTATAAAATATAAAAAATGTATTACGAATTACAATTCAGAAATGAAATTACAATACACGAAAATAATTAGAATACAGAAATTAAAATTACAAGTAAAGAAATAATAATACGGAAAAGTAAATTACAGTACGGAAAAATAAAGACTGAGTCTCGTGTTTGACACGATTCCCTTAAAACAGATTCGAAGTCTGTTTCCCATAGGGATGGCAAAAAAAACCGAAACCGACGGGGAAAACCGAAAATCGACGTAAACGGGCCGGGTTCGGGGACACTAATCGGGGACGGGGACGGTTTCGGGGAAAACCGCTAGGATTTTAACGGGGATGGTGCCGGGGCCGGTACTAGGTAAATAACCGATTCCCCGGCCCGATTAACCGTTTAAGAGGCCCGCTTAAAAAACCGATTTTATATATATATATATATATATATATATATATATATATATATATATATATATATATATATATATATATATATATAAAATATCCATGCATTGGAAAACCACAATGCATCGCTAGGAAATGGATAATGCATCACGCGGAGAATATTTGTGTATTATTGATCAATTGACACCGTGAAACCGTTTCGAGTCGGGTCGGTCCGATTGTCCAAATCGATATGGTTTTTGACCGGTCCATTCCGTCACACTACTAGATGTAGGGATATTGTGTCCGATAAGAAATGTATTACGAATTACAATTCAAGAAATGAAATTACAATACACGGAAATAAATAAAGTACGGAAATTAAAATTACAAATAAAAGAAATAATAATACGGAAAATAAATTACAATACGGAAAATAAAGGCTGAGTCTCGTGTTTGACACGATTCCCTTAAAACAGATTCGAAGTCTGTTTCCCAGGGTACAACAGCCAAAGCAGCGTGTACTGCCTGAGGTAACCAACTTACCTGGAAAAACACGTGAATTCTAAGTGATCTTCGTTCTTGGAAGCAGCAACGTCTCGCCGTTTAAAGTGCAAAATCTTTCAAGAATGCAAAGTGTTTTCCAAGTCTTTCAAGTGTTTCAAGTGTGTTTTGGTGTTTGCATCTCCATCCCTTTTATAGGAGATGAGTTGTAACAACAAATTAATTATATTCAATTGTAATAATAATAAAAAACTATTTTTTTTATTAATAATTAAATATAATAATTCTATCATTAAACCATGAGTTGTAACAACAAATTAATTATATTTAATTGTAATAAAAAATATTTTTTTATTAATAATTAAATATAATAATTCTATCATTAAACCATGAGATGTAACAACAAATTAATTATATTTAATTGTAATAAAAAATATTTTTTATTAATAACTAAATATAATAATTCTATCATTAAACTATTTCTGTAACGGCTCTAGAATTGTCTAGATTCGTTCAAGACACGAACACGGCTCACGCAAAAAAAAATACCTTATACAAAGTACGAGACAAATGCGAGTGCACACAAGTTTAATGATTTGCTACTGCTTGGACCCAATTTTGTCTTGGAGTAACTTGTCATGTTTGTCAAGACTCCTCATTATAAACCACTCATGGTTTGGTCCATCTTCCTATGTGGGACAAGTTTTCACACTTTTAACTTGCATTTTCTCACATCAAACACCAATCTTTGAGCATCGATATCTCATTCATCTTAGCTCCGTTTTGGACGTTCTTTATATCGTTGTAATCCTCTCTTCAAGGAGAATACACACCCATAAAATATTAATTATATATCTCACAATTATATATAATTATATTTGGTCCAAAAACATGGAAAATACACTTTTTCCTTTGAAAAATTTACACTTTTTTCCAACAATCCCCCACATGAATGAGAGATCGATCGAAAACACATTCCAATCATCCCCCACATGTATGAGATTGATCGAAGACACATAAAATTCCAATGAATTTTCAATGGTTGAAATCTTGCATAGGATAGGTAGGTGTAAACCTTTGAACCTTCCCTTATGAAATGCACTTAGCCTTCTAGCCGTCAGTAGAACTCGATGTCTTTGGACTGAGCTGCCATTTGTGAAGACGACAATACACTTCACACAAGAATCTCCCTAACAAGGTTAACTCCTCATAGTCGTGTCCGTTATGGTCATGGAACACTAGCCTGGTTCTGCGAGAGCTACTAAGAATTGTGCCCCTACAATTCCACTCGAAGCGACCCCACTTCTCTCTCACATAGGTGATTTCTCCCGAATCATTAAAAGCATAAATGATTTCGACCGAATCATTATAAAATGCTTAACCTCATCGTCACTAAAATGATTTTCTTCTAGAAATCATATAGGAATGGACTAGGAGTTTTTCACAACCCCCCACAGTGACCACACTTTATTCATACAAATAGGTTGTCCTTTTGAACCAAGATCTTGGGATCTCCAGTCAACAAGGTAAGGTTTTCCTTCGTATGAATTTATTCATTCATGGGCTTTAGTCTCATTCCTTTTGACGACTTCAAAACTAACTCTCTATTTAGGCCTTTCGTAAGCGGATCCGCAATGTTATCTTTTGACTTCACATAGTCAATAGTAATAACACCTGTTGAGAGTAGTTGTCGTATCGAATTATGCCGACGTCTAATATGTCTTGACTTACCATTATACATTATGCTATGCGCTCTACCAATCGCTGATTGGCTATCACAATGTATAGTAACGGCTGAAACGGGTTTCGGCCACTTTGGTATGTCTTCAATAAATTGACGTAACCATTCGGCTTCTTCACCACATTTATCTAATGCAATGAATTCAGATTCCATCGTAGATCTAGCTATCACTGTTTGCTTGGAAGACTTCCAAGAAATAGCAGCACCACCAAGTGTAAATACATATCCACTTGTAAATCTAGAATCTTTTATATCGGATATCCAATTCGCATCGTTGTATCCTTCTATCACAGCTGGATATCTCTCATAACGCAGTCCGTACTCTCGAGTATATCTCAAATACCGAAGTACTCGTATCACACTTTTCCAATGAATCCGACTCGGATTACTCGTGTACCTACTTAGCCTGCTTACAGCATATGCTATGTCCGGTCTGGTACAAGACATTAGATACATTAGACTGCCTATAATTCTTGAGTATTCTAGTTGATTAACACTTTCACCTCTATTTTTCGATAGATGTTGACTAGTGTCAATTGGAGTTCTAGCTATACTAGAATCACCATTACTAAATTTCTCAAGAATTTTATCCACATAATGAGTTTGACTTAACACAAGACTATCTAGGGTTCGTGTGATTTTAATACCAAGAATCACTTCCGCTAAACCCATGTCTTTCATGTCAAATTTGGATTTCAACATCTCTTTCGTTGAATTAATCATTCTTTCGTTACTACCAACGATAAGCATATCGTCTACGTATAAACAAAGAATGACATATCCATGTTTTGTATCTTTCGTGTACACACACTTGTCGCACTCATTAATTTTGAATCCACATTCTAGCATGACGTGGTCAAACTTTTGATGCCATTGTTTGGGAGCTTGCTTCAAGCCATATAATGATTTAACAAGCCTACAAACTTTCTTTCCACATCCGGAAGCACTAAAACCCTCGGGTTGCTCCATGTAGATTTCCTCTTCTAAATCACCGTTTAGAAAAACCGTCTTCACATCCATTTGGTGCACTTCTAGATTTCTTATTGCGGCAATCGCAAGCACCAATCTAATGGATGTTATTCGCGTCACCGGCAAATATGTATCAAAGTAATCAACACCCTTCTTTTGTTTGTAACATTTGATTACCAACCGTGCTTTATTTTTATCAATGGAACCATCAGGTTTCATTTTCCTCTTAAAAAGCCATCGGTAACCTAGTGGTTTACAACCTTCAGGAAGGTCCACTAGTTCCCAAGTATGATTTTGTAAAATTGACTCAATTTCACTCTTGATGGCTTCTAAATTGAGGTCCTTCAGAAGAAGTTACCGCTTCTCGGTAAGTTTTGGGTTCACTTTCAACCATGTAAGTGACAAAATCATCTCCATATGATTTTTCAACCCTTTTCCTTTTACTTCTTCTAGGCTCAACCTCTTCTCTTTCAGGTTGTCCTAATGTCTCATCTTGGACATTTTCGTCACTTGATTTAGACGAACTAGCACGATCCTTTTGTAAACAAGGAAATATATTCTCAAAGAAGGATGCATTCCTTGATTCCATGATGGTATTCTTGTGAATTTCTGGATTTTTAGACTCATACACAAGAAACTGATAGGCACTACTGTGATGTGCATAACCAATAAATATGCAATCAACCGTTTTAGGTCCTATCTTTTGAGCCTTAGGTGCCGGTACAACAACCTTTGCTAGGCACCCCCACACTCGTAAGTACTTATAGGATGGCTCTCTTCCCATCCAAAGTTCATAAGGTGTTTTATCCATTTTCTTGCGGGGTATCTTATTTAAAAGATAAGTAGCCGAGAGGATAGCTTCCCCCCACATTTCTTGGCTCATTCCAGAACTAATTAACATGGCATTCACCATTTCTTTCAAGGTTCGATTCTTTCTTTCCGCAATACCATTTTGTTGAGGTGAGTAAGGAGCGGTGAATTCGTGTCGGATTCCATGTTGAGCACATTAATCCGCAAACGGTGACACATATTCACCACCTCGATCACTTCTTACAACCTTAATCTTTTTGTTGAGTTGGTTCTCAACCTCTTGTTTGTATAAAACAAACTTATCGATTGCTTCATCTTTACTTTTCATCAAGTAAACATAGCAATATCTAGTACAATCATCAATAAACGTGATGAAGTACTTATTACCACCTCTCGTAGGAATGGATTTTAAATCACACACATCCGTGTGAATCATATCAAGTGGTTCGGTTATTCTTTCAACCGATTGGAAAGACGATCTTGTAAGTTTGGCTTCAACACAAGTTTGGCATTTATAATTTGAATCAATATGAAAAGATGGAATGCAATTTAAGTTGATTAAACGACGTAAAGAATTAAAATTGACATGTCCAAGACGACCATGCCATACGTTAGAAGACTCTGTCAAATAAATCGAATTTGTAGTCGTTTTATTAAAATTGCTTTTCAAAATCATCAAATTTATTTTGAACATTCCATTCAAAGCAAAACCTTCTCCAACAAAATGATCATTCTTGGTCAAAACAAATTTATTCGATTCAAAAACCATTTTAAATCCAAACTTGTTTAACAGCCATCCGGAAACCAAATTCTTTCGAATTTCCGGTACATACAAAACATTTGTCAACTTAAGATCTTTCCCGGATGTCATCTTCAAGATCACATCGCCTTCACCTTTGACATCAACCGTATCAAAGTTTCCCATGAAGATCTTTTTTCCATTAACTACTTTCAAAGTAGTAAACAAACTTTTCTCCGAATACACATGTCGGGTAGAACCAGTGTCGATCCACCATTCATTCGGTTCAGATCTTACCAATTCTACATCAGAAACCATTGTCGTGATATTCACATTCATCACACTTGCAACTTCACCATTGCCGTCAAGAACCACGCATGGTTCAAGATCTAAATCAGAAAACAATTCTGATTTCTCAATATGATTGGCAAATTTACTCGTATTTTGAACTCCAATTATATCAACCATCTCCTTAATCGATGGTTTAGTAATAGATGTTATAGTTGAAGTCATCGACCGTGACACAACTCCATCTAACATTTCCATTTTTTTTTCTTTAACGCCAAAGAAAATAATTATAAGTAGTTGTGAATCTTGAATCTTCTTTTCAAACAAATACTTTATAAATTTTCAATAAAGAAAATTTTCTCACTTTATAATAAAATTACACTTTTATTATAAACAACGTCAAATTAATTGATCAAGCTTGATTCAACCGTTCAATTTAATCACTATATAACAAAATTAAATCTTTTGTTATAAACAATGTCAAATACTTCAATTGACAAAACTTGAATCAACCGTTCAATTTAATCACTTTATAACAAAATTAAATCTTTTTATTATAACCGATTTTATCACTAAAATTGAATCTGCCGTTCAATTTAACACCAAAGTGATAACACCAAAGTGATAACACCAAAGTGAAGAATGAATCAACCGTTCATTCAAACACTTGTAACCCGAACGAGAATAGTAACAAATTTTATATTAAAAGTTAAAATTGAATCATCCGTTCAATGTTTAAGAAACCAAAAGTGAATAATCGAATCTGCCGTTCAAATTAAACACTCAATCAAGGCTGTTGCAAAAATTAAATCCGTCTCGAAACCAAAACTCGTTTGTAACGAAACAGAAATAATTAAATGAAATGGAAACACAATTGCTTCGAGACAAAACTCGTTTGAATCGAAACAATAATGTAATAGAAACTTTTACTTCAAGACAAAACTTGTTTGAATCGAAGAAACAATTTCTCTAAAATTCCTAAATTTTATATCCGGTATCGTGGTTGTAAAATTCTGTTTTAAGATTGTAGGGATATTGTGCCCGATGCCAATTATAAAATATAAGAAATGTATTACGAATTACAATTCAAGAAATGAAATTACAATACACGGAAATAAATAAAGTACGGAAATTAAAATTAGAAATAAAAGAAATAATAATACGGAAAGTAAATTACAATACGGAAAATAAAGGCTGAGTCTCGTGTTTGACACGATTCCCTTAAAACAGATTCGAAGTCTGTTTCCTAGGGTACAACAGCCAAAGCAGCGTGTACTGCCGGAGGTAACCAACTTGCCTGGAAAAACACGTGAATTCTAAGTGATCTTCGTTCTTGGAAGCAGCAACGTTTCGCCGTTTAAAGTGCAAAATCTTCCAAGAATGCAAAGTGTTTTCCAAGTCTTTCAAGTGTTTCAAGTGTGTTTTGGTGTTTGCATCTCCATCCCTTTTATAGGAGATGAGTTGTAACAACAAATTAATTATATTCAATTGTAATAATAATAAAAAACCATTTTTTTATTAATAATTAAATATAATAATTCTATCATTAAACCATGAGTTGTAACAACAAATTAATTATATTTAATTGTAATAATAAATATTTTTTATTAATAATTAAATATAATAATTCTATCATTAAATATTTCTGTAACGGCTCTAGAATTGTCTAGATTTGTTCAAGACACGAACGCGGCTCACGCAAAAAAAAATACCTTATACAAAGTACGACACAGATGCGAGTACACACAAGTTTAATGATTTGCTATTGCTTGGACCCAAGTTTTGTCTTGGAGTAACTTGTCATGCTTGTCATTACTCCTCATTATAAACCACTCATGGTTTGGTCCATCTTCCTATGTGGGACAAGTTTTCACACTTTTAACTTGCATTTTCCCACATCAAACATCAATCTTTGAGCATCAATATCTCATTCATCTTAGCTCCGTTTTAGACGTTCTTTATATCGTTGTAATCCTCTCTTCAAGGAGAATACACACCCATAAAATATTAATTATATATCTCACAACTATATATAATTATATTTGGTCCAAAAACATGGAAAATACACTTTTTCCTTTGAAAAATTTACACTTTTTTCCAACATTAATTACGACGACTTACGTCGAAGACGAAAGAAGATGGTTTGAATGAAAACTTACGACGATTGTCACTTGTCGTTAGTGACGACGTGCCTCACTAGTGCTGCGATGGTCTGGACGTCAAAGACGAATGAATATGGTCGAAGAGTTACGTCTTAGATTAATGAAGATGGGTTGGAATTATCGTCTTAGGTTGCCGCATAGCCGCTTAGGAAGAAGAAATACATAATATAAATTGGGTTATTGATGGGGTTGGTCATTAGTCGTGGGAGCCGGGAGGAATTTTGGAATTTAAAGAGTAGTTGTGGCCTTGTGGTGTGTGTGTGGGGAGGGGGGTGTTTAATTTAAGATAGAAAGCAAATTAAGGAAAAGTTGACACTTAATTTGGGAAATTGCTAGACTTAATTAAGAAGGATATTAAGACTAAATATAGGTGGATATTTAATTATTTTTGACAAAATTATATAACTTTAAAATACCTCAGCCGGTTCGGTTTCTACGGCCGGTCTAACACGCCAAACCATTAGCCGAACCGAGGTCACTGGTTTCAAAATTTCCAAGCCGGCCGGCCGACCAAAGCATTTTTAAACCAGCCAAACCAGCCACTTCACTCGGTTTCGGCCGGTTTTTTCGGTTTCGTCCAACTGTGTTCACCCCATTTGTCATTTGTCATTTTCTTAGTTTTTTATATCATTTCATGCAATCTAATTTAAATTTAAATTAAATCAAATCCACTCTATTAAATTTTAACTTAACTAATTTAATAATTAATTAACCAAACTTATATAAACTATGATGTATTATTGTTTCATTTTCTATATAATTATAAATATTTATTTTTAGATATTGTTATTAAGTCAGACATGTAATACTTAAGTATCTATATATTATAATAATTGAGAACAAATCCTGCCACGTGTCAACTTCTAATATCCCACTTTTTCATTTTCCCGCTCTTTTTCCAAAAAAAAAATTAACATTAATTTAAGTAACATTCTTATCATTTAATTGATTTAATTTAAACTTTATTGTTGAAACTTATTATTTTTGTTACCTTAAATAATTCAAACTACAATTAATATTCATTAAAAAGTTTTCAAGATTAACAAGCTAATATAATTTTTTTTAAATCAATAAATAATAAATTTCATGTTTAAATGTCCTAATTTTTTTTACTATTAAATCAATAATTCAAATATTTTGAATCATATTTTAGTCGCCTTTTTTGACTTAAACATTGACTTAGAGTCATCATTTTTTACCACTGACCCAAAGATTTTGCATGTATGTCATCTTTTTGTTGGTTTTTATTGTATCGTAATTTTAAAATTTTTTGAAGGTTTTTAAGGGATCCCACCTCTTTATTAATATTTAATTTATAACAAATATTTTGCATCAATCCATGTAATACATGGGTATTAATCTAGTTAACTTAGTATAAAAATATAGAAAAATAAAAAACTTAATAATGCTTATAAGCTTTATACAATTATAGGTCGGCTCTTTGATACTCAAGGGGCAAAACTTGACTGGATAAACTATTCGAGCCGCTCGAGCTTAATCTTGATTTTAGTTTTTTATTTATGGATTAATTATTAAAATAGCAACATATCACATCTATTTATCATATTTTAGCCATTAACATTTCATTTTACCAAAATAGCCACACTTTACGTTACTATATTTACGTGATAGCTACCACTTTAAGTGATATGTACTTTTTATTCATATTTTAATGAATTACGTTACAAAAGGTGTTTGGTAACGTAAATAGTTGTACTTTACGTGATCAATTTTAAAAATTTGCTCATTCCCAATAAAAATGTAATCATTACTTAAAATACAACCATTTACATTACCAAACATCTTTTGTAACGTAATGCATTAAAATATGAATAAAAAGTACATATCACGTAAATGGTGGCTATCACGTAAATGTGATAACGTAAAGTGTGGTTATTTTGGTAAAATAAATAATTAATGGCTAAAACTTGATAAATGGGTGTGATATGTGGCTATTTTAGTAATTATCCCTTTATATATATGTGTGTGTATATATATATATATACATATATATATATATATATATATATATATATATATATATATATATATATATATATATATATATATATATATATATATACTAGTAGTGTACCCGCGCAAAGCGGCGGCGACGAAATTAGTTTTTGTGATTATGTGTTCATTCAATAGCATATCATTGTTTAAAAGATATAAAAAAGAGATGAACTGTGATTCTTTGGCAATGTCATTTTCAAATAGACATATAATTGGTATTATGTTTAATATTTAACGTGAAGTTTCATGTGAAAAAAATCCATTGGTACTTGGTAGTCATCCCAACATATGTACATAAATCCTTCAAGGAATGACATATGAAAGTAGTCATCCTAGTTTTTGACCATATGGTATGTGCATGGCCATGGATGGATTGACATTTCAAAAAGTAAATAAAAACAAAACCTCATATACATAATGGATGCATGACTACAAATCCAACTTGAACCAAAAAGCAGTTATTTTCATTTAAGCTTTTTTATTAAAGTAATACAATTACACAAACAGACATGAAAGTAATTATCTATGTTCCATGGGAATTGCCATACCCCCAACTTGAATCATCTTTTATAAAAATAAACAAACCATCAACCAACAGTACAGAGTATAAAAATAATGGCACCAACCAACAGTACAAAACTATCGGATTTAATGAAACCAATTACAATAGTGATTAATAAAATAGAAATAAACCTGGTGCGTATTTGCAAGTCCAAGTTTCGAAGCAACACCAGCATGGTTAACATCATTTTCGATTTCCCGTGATATCCCAAATGTCTAAACTGACCATTAACGACAACAAAAGATGAAGAATGCCGATGATCCTGATCAATATAGATGGCAATGCACCACATGATAGAATTCTGACACTGAATATATTATTTGAGTCTTAAGAGTGCTAAGGACCTAAGCAACCTGATGAAATATTTAAAAAAATGTTCATAAGTTAACGTGGGTGCATAGAACCTTCTCCTCTAATCCAATAACCTCAGAAGCCAACAACTTGGCACGTTCATCAGCTACACTACATTCTAACCGTACATTTCCATACTCATTCCTGACAACATCAAGTTCCACCTAATGACATGAATATGAGTAAAAAAGTATGGAAACGGCAAAAACTTAACAAAAGATATATAAATAATATGTAGCTCACACAATCACTACTGCTAATTGCATCTTATACAAGATACTAACCAAGCTGAGCTGCAATTTCTTCCTACAATCTCTCCATGTCTGACTTTAATTGGTTGACAACACTTCCCTGCAACAGAAAGAGAAAGAAAAATTGTAACTATAATAAAATCATTGCTGCAGAGAAATATAACCTATTCAAAAACAGCAAAATCTACATTTCTATATTGTTGAATTAAAATTGTCATTCCTCTCCATGTCAAGTTCATTCTTCCTAAACAGGTCCCCCACATTAGCAGCAGACGAGTTCATGAGATTTTGAGTATCAGATGAAAGAGGAGCATCAACAGGGTAAATTTGTGTACATCAATGTCTGTCATCCCAGTAAACATATGCAGTCACTACCTTCAAAATCGTTCATTCATAACAAGTTATTTAATGAGCAACTTGCAGAGCCATTTTGATGCAATGGACACTGTCATAGAACATGTCAAGTAAAAAGTATCATGTTTTCAAATGTACTTCACATTAAAGCTGATAATTTCTCATTTATATAAGGTAGAAAGTATCATTATTTTAGGCATAATTTTGAATTTCAATATCAACACATTCAAAAATACAAAATTTGCACCTCAGGCATGCGTGTTTCTATTTCATTCCTTCATTTATTCAAACATAATTAATCTCAGAAGACTAAATTAACCCAAATTACTGACCAGAATGCACCCTACCAGATGAAAAAAAATCAGAGTAACGTGGAGCTACTTTCGAAAGAAACTAATAATACCAATGTAAACATCAACTTAATTTGGCATTCAAATTTCAGAAACATTCAAAGAAAACACGAAATATTAGAATTTATATACAAATACATCTAGGATAGCAAAGAAAAACGACAAGCTTCGATTATCATTACCATGTTTATTAAGGAATCCCATACCTGGAAGCACCTCTGGATTTTGCATAGATCTAGATTGAGAAATACCTGCTAATGCAAAAGAAGAAACTGGTGGTGACCACAACCGTGTACTGCCACATCCGCTGCCGCCACCATGCTTCTTTTCTAACCAGTATCTTAACAACAGTTAACCTTTACTTAAGATGTATATTCTTAAAAAAAGTGTAAAAAATAAATAGAAAAGCAATGTTGTACATAGACAGACATTAGAATAGCAAGAGATTTGTCGGGGCGTGGAATCAAATTTCCAACTCTTCACATCATATACGAGACGATGGAATAGAAAATATATAGCAGAGTTTATGCAAAAGGTAATTGTATATTTGGGAAATGTTCATGTCTCTCTCTAGGAATTCCCTGTTGATGAGGCTTTCTATTCACTTCTTCAAGTCTGATGGTTTTATAGGGAACATAAGTTGTTGCCAAAATGGCACAAAGTATAAATTCATCATCCAAAATCTTGATTAAGCCACAAAATTATGAAACTTAAAAACCTTGATAGTCCAATAGTATAATTTGGAAAAGAACTATTACAAAACAATTGCTTGCCAAAAAAAACAGAGTTTACCATATTCACAGAACACGTGTAACACTGTTTAAAAAAACATGATCATAGTTTAAAAACAAACATTTCGGGATTCAAAAATCAAGAAACTGATTGAAGGTGACATGGAATCGGAAAATAAAGTCATATAAATGGTACCACACAACAAGTTTACGTTTACACGTCTATGTCACCCTCAAAAAAAATTTCTAGTTTTTGGATCCCCAAAACATGCACTTTTAAAACTATGATTCGTTATATGTACCGTTTTCATACTATGATTCCTTAAATGCACGTTTTAAAAACAAGATCCCCAAAACGAACATTGACCAAAGTACATTACAATTTGATGCCATTTGCCACAAGATAAACAAGGGATATGGTTAGAAAGGTTAATCACTGTATTAAAATAAAAATTTTTACTCCTGTTACGGTGTTACCTGCTCAAATAGTTCAGCTATTAAAAGTGTGTGACTCAGCACTTTCCTGGTCTTCTTTCAGCTGGACAGCATTAACATGCACTCACAACAGTTAGGCTCAATACCCTTAATTCATTTGTAACTTGTGAGGTTGTTTTAACTGCTCTTACCTTTATATGATATAGATGAGCCGTAAAGCCATCATTGAACATGAAAGAGTCGTTGTCATCAACTTCCCTGCCTTTTGGAATCTAGTTAAAACAAAAACATTATTTTAAGGAAAGCAACAAAATCAGAACAAACCAGAAGTAGCTTTGGTTAGCAGCCACCTTTTGGAGGACACAGACTTTTACACAGGCAAGAGACTGCAACGTTCTCTGCAGTTCTTTGTCCTCAATGCTGGTAGCATCCCTTATATCTTGAAAACTGAGCTTTTGTGCGTCGTTGAACAGCATCAGAACAACTGTCTGGAACGATATGTTGACCTAATGAATTTTGCCACATCAAACGCCTACCACCATATTTGCTCAAGTAGAACTCTTTAAAAATTTCCTGCAGTCACTTGAGTTTTGGATTACCACAAATTAGAATATACTGAAAATTATAATTTTCAGTATATTCTAATTTGTGGTAATCCAAAACTTAAGTTAACCTAAAGTATGAGATAAATTGCAAATAAAATAAACCTGGGTGAGGATTTGATGATCGTGGTGGTTGTGGCGGCGCTGTTGTGTGGCGGCGACGACGACCGAAGAGAGACAGAGAGCGTGAGGGAGGGAGAGCGAGCAAGCGAGCGAGTGAGAGATGTGTGAGAGAGAGGGAGGTGGAGAAGTGGCGGTGGCTATGGCTATGGTGAGCGTGAGCGGCGGCAGCTGCTGGGGTGGTCGCCGGTAGAACACCACGTAGAGAGAGCAGATGGATTAAGTACAGTGAACACTGAAGAGTTAACGTATGGGGCTTGGGAAGTAAGTAGGAAGGAGTTAACGTATGGCTTGGGAAGAATAACTTAGAGTCCCGAGGAAACTCTGAAGAGTTGCGTGGGTTTCCAAGGAACAAGGCATGCGTGAGCGGTCGACCAACTAAATCTACTGCATGTTCAAATTTCAAAAGCTTGCATCATATGTTTGTATATCGTGCTTAAAATACTTGTAAGTCTTAAAATTTAAAAATTAAGCTTTAAGTAGTTGTACATTGTGCATTGTAGCTTGTAAAAAGTTAAATGCTTTATGAGTAGTAAAGATATATATATATATATATATATATATATATATATATATATATATATATATATATATATAGAGGTACGGGATTCGGTTTTTGGCTTTTGATATCCGTTTGGTTTGACATCAACATCACGCCCACCTCTAGTTTTTTTTGTTATTACTTCTTTTGTTAATTGCCTATTAAGTAGGGATGAGCAAACATCAAACTGGAAAATAAAAAATCTAAACCCAGAAACCGAAAAACCAAAAAATTCAAAATAAAAAAAACGGAGTAAATGGTTTGGATTCGGATGTTCCGTCAAAAGCCAACCGAAAAACTGGAACCGAACCATTTTTATAAATTAATTTAAATTTTAACATATTTTAACTTATAATCTTGTATAAAACTTTACTTTATGATTTTTTTAAAAGACTATTTAGTATTTAGTATTTACTTGATTATTTAGTAATTTTTTACGTAGTTGTAGGTGTGTCAATGTTTTATTTGTTCTTTTTTATAAAATATGTTCAATAATATCGTCAAAAAAATGAAAACGAAATTAAAGTGAGACACAACCTAAAAAATCTGGTTTAAAGAAAAAATATTAACCATTTTAAAGTAATAAAATCAACCCGAAAAATGATTTCAAACCCAAAAACCAATCCGAACCCATAAAAACCAAAAATCAATAACCCGAAGGGTTCAACCTGAAAAACCAAATCTGGATGAAACCGAAACCGGATAGTTTCTATAATCAAAATTGTAAAGATGGTCTAGGCTAAAATTTAATGCAAACAGATCCATGATTACCCCAACTATTAAGATTTTGTTATTGGTTAAACAATTAATATTAACATATCAATGTTTCTACATGGCTAAAAACCAAAGTATTGATAAAAAAAAAAGAGCATTAGCAAAACCCACATAAATTAGCTCTAATCTGGTATTGTTATCGAAATACCCAAGCGGTATCATATACATTAATTCGGTTTGCTATTCACTTCTATTAAAATCAATGTCGGTTTTCAAGATTTTCAATATCTGTATTTCACTCATGTCTATAGAAACTATTAAATAAGTAAAAATTTGACATTCGCCAGATTTTTCTTTAATTTATGACTTATCATTTTTACAATTTTCTATATCAGTTACTACAATATAATTTAAATTTAAATCAAATCAATTTCACTTTATTAAAATTTATCTTTAACTATATTAATAATTAATTGATCAAAATTATATAAACTCTAATTTGTGATTATTATTATTATTATTATTATTATTATTATTATTATTTTTTGTTTTTAAGTGATATTATTAAATTGGATCATGTAGTACATAGAAATTGTTGACAAAATAAATCAATAAGGTTCTAAATATGTTTGAGTTTATGTGTAGATTCATGTAACTAACTACACAAGAGATGAAGAGTGTTGAAACTTGAAAGATGAAGTGTTTAGTGATTAATTGTGACATTATGTAACTAGTAAACGAATGTGAAAACTTAGGTGCCGTTTGGTTCACTGGAATCCAGGGGAATTGGAGGGGAAAGAAATCCAATTCCAATCAATTCATGTGTTTGGTTCAACTATAAAAAGGAATTGGATTCCATCAAAATTGAAATTTTCCAATGGATGAAGGAAAATAACATTCCTTCACATTATGGATGGAATTCAATTCCTTTTTAAAAACAGAAATTGGTTGATTACAAAAATACCACTTACGTTTAACACATTACACTACACCATTACCCACCTATCCTACCCTACCCCATCCCACCCACCTATAACCCACCTACCCTAAGCCTACCTATGCTATCCAACCTACTCTTACCTACTACCCACCGTACCTACCCTTGCATACCTACCCACCCAACCCACCCCACCCTACCCTACCCTACCCCATCCCACCCACCACTAACCCACCCTACCCCAACCCTACCTATGTTATCCAACCTACTCTTACCTACTACCCACCATACCTACCCCTACCCATCCCTCATCCATCATACATTACCCACCCCACCCCGATCCACCTACCCTACCTACGCTATCCAACCTACTCTTACCTACTACCCACCATACCTACCCATACCCACCGACCCATCCCTCATCCACCCCACGCACCCTACCCTACCCTATCCATCTCATTTTATTCCTACTTTATAGACTTATCCACCTCTATCCACCCACCCCTACCTTACCTACGTTGTCCAACCTACTCTTACCTACTACCCACCTACCCATCTCTCATTCATCATACGTTACTGATGTCTTAATGGTTATATACCAAAAATAAGAACTAATAGACAATTAGGCAAGTGTACCTATCGTTTACTAGCATATAAATGGCAAGAACCGAGTTATCGATCTCGAGGACACAATGTAGAATGATGATAATAAACTCGTTGTCAATAATTAGTCTAAATGAAAATGATTTGATTTTTGATAAAACGAAACACCAAATTTAGAAACTATTACCCAATTAAAAAACTATTTCACTAAATGCTACTTGAATATAAAATAATGCACTAAGATTAGACGATTGCAAATGTTTAAAATCAGAGAATAAGAGGTAATCATTCAAGTTTACTCCCCCCCCCCTCCCCCTCCCCCGCACATTAGATGACTAGAATTTAAGCATAGCATAATTAAAGGTTAAGAAAATATAATCAAGTGTCACAAACTCCTCTTTCAACTTGTTTGCTTTTAAATTAAAAGATTAGATAGTTGGAAATCTCCTAATAAACTAACCAATTAATTACACAAGATAATATTTATACAAATCGATTTCTTGAAAGGTGAATTTACTTTCGCAAATACACATATAATGCTAGATTTTCATCTAAACAAAATATTCTCGTTGATAGAATCTAAAATACATGGAATACATCCTTTCACTATTTCTAGCTCAAGGCCAAACAAATCCATAGACAAATTCATAAAGAATGACTAACAAATTAATTTTAGCTTTCGCTTTTAAACAACTCATTAATCACCAAATAAAACATGTATTTTAAATATCCATCAAGAGATAAGTCTAAAAGGAATCGGAATGATAAACACCTAAAAACTTTGCTAACACATGTGCATCTAATGTTTGGGGGTTGACAAACCCGAATGATTACAAAGAAATCTACTCCATAGCCATGGAGATAGACTCAAACAAAGAGATAACTAACAAACTCAAAATAAACATGACAAGGATGACAAAGATAACTCCCCCAATGGTTGATGTGATGAACAAGCTTCAAAATCCAAGAGAATATTGTTCCCAATGATTGTCTCCTTCAAAATTCGTCTCTAGCCTCCTTTCTAGCTCTAGGAACCCTAGCCACCATCCTCCCCTCTCTAAAATGCAGAAAAAGAGTTTAAATATGGCACCCAGTCGAACAGGAAGGTCACGGCGTGACCTTCTATTTGGTTACGTCGTGACTAACATGAAAAGGACTTGAATGCATCTGATTGGATCAGCGGTCACGTCGTGACAAGGCATTGGTCACGGCGTGACAAACTCTCTGTAATTCTGGTAATTTTGAGCTGCTGCTGATCACGGCGTAACACCTATATGGTCACGGCGTGACACCTGAGATATGGGCCTGGATCATTTCTTTTGCATTGAACACTGTGCTCGAGTCGTGGGGATGCCACGACACTGAAATATGTCGGCTGAACTTTGTTGCTTTTCCTTTCTTGTCGTGTAAATGGGGGAAAACTCTCCGAATTGGCAACAACGGCTTTAACTAACCTAAAAACACGAATATAGCGTAAATATATGCGACATAAATGTGTTTTAGATAAAAACCGGAAAAACTAGAGGTAAAAGTGATGCAAATATATATCCGAAATGCGTTGCATCAAAATACCCCACACTTGAACATTGCTTGTCCTCAAGCAAACTGCATTATTGAAATTTAAAACGGCCTTTTCGACAAACTCTCTCTACAAACATACAAGAAAGACTTCTAAACAACTCCGAAATGAATACAATTGAAGCCAAACGGGTAACTAAGTGATCATTCAAAGCAAGAGATGCAAAAAATTAGAGTATTCATAATATCAAAGATTCCAAAATCTAGCCAACACAAACTAGCACCTCACCATGGAATTCACTCAACACTCAAGTGTATATTGGTTTAAGTGTGTATAATTGCACAATCCACTCAACGCCATGCATGTTGATCAATATAGGCATAAGCTTGACAAAAAATCAAATCTCTATCGCCTAGAAATCCAAAATTGGCATAGAAAAAGGCTACGGGATAGCAATTTGGCAAGGCTCGGCAGAAAAGAAAAAGAAAAAAAAACAAAGAAAAAGAAAAGAATTAGGAGATAAAAGAGAAGACACGAGATAGGACGGGGTACAACTTCTCCTCAAAATCAGGAGTTATTTCCACAATTTGAGGAATGACAGCAACCTCACTTTATTACTACCTAACAGCAAGAAATTTAAATTGAGAGAAAGATGCATATTTGGACTTGGAAGGGAGACATTCAATCTCGTCAAGCCTTCGATTAATAGACTCGACACCGGAGATCTTGGACTGATTTGGGAAAATTTGGACTTGGAAGGGAGACATTCAATCTTGTCGAACTTTCGATTAATAGATCCGACACCGGAGATCTTGGACTGAACATGGGAATTTAGAACTTTCTCTCTTTTTGTTTTTTTTTTTTTTTGTTTTTTTTTTCTAACAAAAACTGATTTTCACAAAAGAAGCACCCGTCCGGACCAAAGAAAAAGAAGATAATGGTTTAGAAAATGGAACAAGTTGGGGGGTTTCTGAAACGAAAGCGAAAAGGCTCAACAGGGCTACTAAGGGAAGGATAAATGGGAAAAAGAAAATTAAAGAAACAAAGAAGTTGGTTTTCCTACAAACAGCCTTTAAATATGCCAAGATTTTCAAAAATTGCGATTTTTGACATGTATTAAAAATCAAGTTCTACTTCTATTAAACAACATCGGCCAAACACACAGAAACGAAAGTGAGCATAAAAAGTGTATGCTATTAGGCTCAAGTCTCACGAAATGAATATTGAGGGTCAAATCGTTAATCGTGTGGTTTCGATCCAAGAATCCTAATAATGCACTCCATAGTACATCTCTAGCATTTAAACAACCACAATGAACTCATCTAGCTTCGCATGCATTTAAATTAGAACAATATTATCTAAGAGTCTAGCTTGCAAAAATAGAGAAAACGTTTGACAAAAAGGCCTAACTTCCAATTAGCAGCTTAGGACAAACAACAAACAAAACTCAATTCAGAAAAATCTAACCCCACCCCACACTTGAACATGACATTGTCCCCAATGTCAAGCAATAGCAATTTAAGCACGAAGAAAGGGAAAAGAATTACTCCCCTATTGTGGCGTCCGAGGTGGCATGAAATGGCACAGAAGATGACTTAAAGTTGCGTCAACACACGGGGTATGCACCTACCTACAAAAAGAAAGAAAACGTAAGATAAATTAAAAAAAAATGCAAAAATGTAAACGTGACTAAATTAAAATGCACTAAAAAGAAGGTGAAATGATAGGGAATTGCAAACAGCCCCTCAAAGGGCCCCTGGCGGTGGATCCTGGTGGAAGTGGTGGTCATGGAACTGGAATGAAGGGTCTTGGAATTGCTGATCGGGGAATTGTTGCTAGAATGACGTGTCTGGCATTTGCTGGAAGGGAGTTTGTTGATGAGAAGCTGAACTACCACCCGCTTGATCCGGCGGAACATACCCATGGCCTTGCATGAATGTAGAAAAGTGCTCATAGTTCCGTTGAGCGGCCATGGCGTATTGGTCGAAACGGGAGTAGAAGTTGTCGAATCGAGGGCCATAGGAGTCAAAACGACTATTGACCTGATATGGGCCGAAACTTCTAACTTCCGTGCGAAGTTCTCCTATTTCGTGACCTTGAGAAACAAACCCTTGCCTCATGTCCTCAAACCCAGAATTCATCGAGAGACCAAAATTTGACATTTGTTGCTCAAGGGCTGTCTACCTGGGGTCCCACTCTTCTTGCTGTTGCTGCGGATGTATGGGAGGTTGTGGTGGCTGCTGAGCACGCTGAGCACGTTGAGCACGTTGTCGCGGTCGGTTGACCTGGTTGTCTGCGGTCATGTACCAACAACCGTATAAGTCATCGAACCATACTACCCCCATTTTTGTCAAGAATTTCCCATCAGCTGATTTCATTGGCCCACACTCTCGCATGGAGCGGATATTTGCTGGAGTTAAGAGGTCAAAGGACCTTGCAATCTGGGTTACGAATTGGCCCCCACTTAGAGGGTTCCGCTCCTGCTTGTTTGATTCGGTCAGAAAGTGGCATGCTGCAAAAAATGGAAGACAAGCAAAGATCCCTGGAGTTAGTATAAGGTAAAGCAGATAAAGATCGTGGAGCGACACCCTGTCTTGACCGCTTTCACAGCCTGGTGTGGAAAGTGCAATGAAACGATGCACAATTCGGACTATTCGATCGTTCAGCTCCGATTCCTTTGCATGCTTTACGTCATAAGCCTCTAATCCAGTTAAGTCTCTCCAGAAGGAGTCTTGGCTAAATTCATCCGGAACCCCCAACAAACCCGCCTGAATGTAGTCGTTGAAATCGTCATGATCCATATCGTCAGAAGAATAAAGCCCCATTCTATATGCAAGATCGACCACCGAGATGGAACGGTCGACACCACCTAGACGGAAACGCACCGCATCCTCATCGAACATATCCTCCGTAGTCTCGGAGAATCGAAACGTGTTGGCTCACGAGTGGTCATTAAATTAACCCAGGCATTCGATTTGAAACCGCGGAACTCAACCACTAAATGTGACCGGATTTGATCAGCAATAAATGGTACCATATCTCCTACGTTGATATTACTCAGGAATGTCCAATTTGCCACTCTTCCAGGGTTAATGGTTCGCTTTTGGATTGTCGCAAATATTCTTTGGATAGTAATCTTTCGTGCGGCAGGACGGACATTGTCGAATTTTAGAAAACGGTGGTTTGATCCGAATGCCGGCGTTTGGGTTGGCGCCGGTTCGTCCTCCTCGTTAGCTCCTGTTCGGGAGCTAGAACCACGGTAACGTTTAGCCATCCTGCAACACAAAAGTTAAGCGAATGAGAAACCAAAAACACCACAATGCTCCATAATGGACTCAACAATTCAAAAACCCATGCATCGAAAACAAAACGCATATTCCATGATCATTTGAGCATCAATCGAGGAATAAAATCATGACTACACAAAAGGATGTTCAAAACATATACTCACTTCAATTACCCCTTCCACACACTTGCGAATTTACCATCAATTCCTTGACTTAGATTAATCAACAAGAATTCACCAATACGATCCTCAAACCCAAGCGATTAACAAATTAAAAGCATAGCGGTTCAACTTAATCATGCATTCGAATAGCAATGGTGGAATTTAAGTGAAACAACCCAAGGAAAGCATTAATGCATAGCACAAAAATGATGACATTCACAACAAAATTATTCCCAATATCATTCTTTTCACTAAATCTTGCATACACAAATGGTGAAAACTATGTGCAACTTTGCTACTCTACACAAATATTTGGCCATACACATTTTTTTTTTTCAAAAACATGAACTCCATATATAAATATGCAATGAGAAATGGAGACTATGCCCGCATATGAACACTAGTAGCAAAACCCGAAATGAGACTCCAATCCTCAAGAAAATCGGATTTGAACTTCTCCACTCATGAAATTTATGCCAAAACTTAAAGATTATGAAGAACATACCTTGGATTAGTGAGAGATTGCAGAAAATTAGGAATGTTGGTGAGGAGATGAGGGAACCGCCGCAGAGAAGAGGGAGAAAGGAGAAAAGAAATGCAAGTGAAACCCTAAAAGAAAATCACAGGGGAAGTTATTGTAGGTGGTCACGGCGTGAACACCTAAACAGTCACGGCGTGACTTTCACTTGATAGCCCTGTAAAACCTATTTTGTCTGATTAACCGTACACTGACCAAAATGGTCACGTCGTGAGTGTGAATGTGGTCACGGCGTGACAAACTTTCTGCTTGCAAAATGAAATTTTATTGTCATTCTTCACGGCGTGAGGCCTTGTGGTCACGGCGTGACCACTGCATTTCTGCTATCCATCGGCTAAAACAATTAACTCACCCTTAGAACTGAAAATCTTTTTAATATATATATATATATATATATATATATATATATATATATATATATATATATATATATATATATTAATTACCCAAACATTTAAACAATAGGAACTTCAACTTAAAATGAGCAAGAAAAACTTTATTTGCAACAATTTAGCTACGAGAAACTACAATTTAAACAAACAAAATAAAAATGATAAAATACGGGATAGGATGCTTGTTTATTAACGAGTCCCAAGCTCGACTCACACTCGCTACTTCAACTGTGGTTAGAGATCAAATTAATGATCTCTCCCCCCTCATCCCTTGATCGGTCCGGCAAATAATGTTTCAACCGATGTCCATTCACTTTAAAATTTTCGCCCTCGGGTTGCGCGAGTTCCATGGTTCCGTATGGGAACACTTGGGCGATCGTGAATGGGCCGGACCATCGGGAGCGTAACTTTCCGGGAAACAATTTTAATCTTGAATTAAACAACAAAACTTTGTCCCCGACCTTGAATTGTTTGTTATGAATGCGCTTATCATGTAATCTTTTTGTCTTTTCTTTATAGATACGGGCACTCTCGTATGCCTCTTCGCGCAATTCATCCAATTCATTTATTTGGAGCTTTCTTTTTTCTCCGGCCTCAATTAAGTCCAAGTTGCACACTTTCAAAGCCCAAAATGCCTTGTGTTCAAGTTCTACGGGAAGATGACAAGCCTTATCATATACCAACCGAAAAGGAGTTGTGCCAATTGGGGTTTTGTAGGCGGTTCTAAAAGCCCAAAGGGCGTCATCGAGTTTATCCGCCCACTCTTTTCTGTTTTGGCCAACGGTTCGTTCTAAAATTCTTTTCAACGCCCTGTTTGTTACCTCAACTTGCCCACTCGTTTGTGGGTGATATGCCGTTGCAAATCTATGAGTTACCCCATAGCGTTGCAATGCTTTGTCAAGTTGAGCATTTGAAAAATGGGTGCCCCTATCGCTTATCAAAGCTTTAGGAGCACCGAAGCTGTAACAACCTAACTTTTGATCAGTTATGTAATGTATATTTTGAGATAATAATATAATTTTTGTTATATTATTTGTATTTGCAAATATTGATTAAGAATAAAAATATATTAAGTAAATATAATTTTATATTATATTTATGATATAATTAAATTGAGTAAAATAAAAGAGATGTATTATACAAAAATAGAAGTGGGTTAAATGTAAATGAAGTATTTAAACCTCAAAATGATCAATTAAGATCATTTAACACAAATCAACTCTCTCTCTCTAACTTCTCTCTAATCTCTCTCTAACTCTCGGTTCATCAACAAATTCAAACGAAAATTTCAATAACTTGCAATTAACTTGAAGATTGAAGACAAAGAGGAGTTACAAGTATCATCAAGGAACATCAAATTGACAAGAATTTAAGGTAATTTTCCCAGATTTTTCATAGTTTGGTTCGGTTTTGTGAGAAACCGAAACCAAGATTTAAATTGATAAGATTTGTTGTTGCATGTTCAAGATTTTAGTAGATTATGATAAACTTATGTTATTAGATGTAACAGAAACAAAATTCAAGAGTTGGATCATTCAAAATTAATTAAAAATCGGAATTTCTAATAAAGATGGTGTTCTTGACAAAATATCCATATTTTGGATGATCTTGATTAAAATATAATGTTTTTGATAGGGAAAAATGCATAAAAACAATCCAATAATGTTAATATAATTATATATTAAGTTGCATGTTGATTAAATTAAGTTTTGGGAATTTTTATGAAAAATCCGAATGTATAACACTCAAGATCATGAAGAACAAAATTTCTGGAAAATATAAGTAAGGATCCGAATTCGGTGGAACCGAATTCGGATGGTGCTATTTCGGATTATATGTTTCGGACTCCACAAATTCGGATATTAGCATTTCGGATCTTGAATAATCCGAATTTGGTGCCCAATTCGATTATGATCCTAATTTCGGATAAGGTGCTCAATTCGGATCCCATCCTGAACCGGATGGTACTATTTTCGGATCCCCTGATTTCGGATATGTCCTAATTTGGATACCCAGTTCGGATATTGTTATAATACGGATGCGTGATCCGAATTAGGATGGTTGTTAATTCGGTCTTATGAACAATTCAGAAGAAACCAATTTCGGTCCTATATCCGAATTCGGATGATGGTTTGGTCCGGATCCGGATGATCGAATCCGGGTCCCCAATCCGGGTGAATCCGAAAACCAATTTTTATGTATTTTGATATTTTAATATGAATGATTATATTTATATATATATACATGTTGTTAAATATATAAATAGAGGACTTTTGAAATATTGAGACATAGAATGATTTTGAGAATAAATAAGTTATCAGAATCAGATAAAATTCAAGAATTAAATGACCAAAAGATGATGGAATTCCATGATAATGATGATGATAAAGATGATGAAATTAACATGATTTTATCATGAATGAATTTGAACAGGTTCAGTATATTCGGAACAAAGATTTAAAGACTTAAAGACTTAAAAGCGGGTCAGAGACTTGGTTTGACAAAGAACGGAATTGACAAGATAAAATCCTGAGATAACTCAGGTGGCAGATTTTATATATATGTTTGATAAAGACCCCGACCTGTGAGTTATAGATATTCAGATTGAACATGCCTAGATTCCGGTTGAGATATATTGTTGCTGTTAGATTTATTGACATTCATTTTATCAGCTGGATTGAGACCTGTGCACACCATGGTTCGGTGTTGCCCAGTGAATCATGATAGCTATTTGAATATCATTTCATATTGCATTTAATACTACTTCAGACTTTGCTTTATGATTTATTGCTATCATGACTTCTAAGACATATGCTTCCATTATTGATCAGACATTTGATAGAATTGATTCAGCTTGACTAGCCCTTATGGTCTATTGTTCTAGACCCGGCTATTTCACCAGTTCTTATGAACTTGGTAATGACCTCCGATGTTCCGCCATATTGACTTACTGGTAGCTAGCCCAGTATGTGGCTGATCCCCACGATTTAAGCGTGAGTGTGGCCTAAACATCATCCGATCTTATGATATTATATCTCAATCATGAGGGCTGTAGCGGCAGCCAAGACATATCACGCTTAGACTGATGACCCGCTTGACACGCATGTTGATATTGAAAATCTATAAACTCACTAAGCTTTGCTTACAGATGTTGCATTAATATTTTACAGGAAAAGCCAAAGGAAAATCACCTGCAGGACCTAGTACTTAGGTCATTCAAGATCCAAGTTTTGAAGCTCTCTTAGACCACTACTCAACAAACTTTCTGGTATTGATTGGAAGACAACAAATGTGGTGGTTCTAGGTAGACTTGATGTAATGTATGATGTTATGACTAGATTAGATGTTACCTTTTTATAACTATATTTTGAAATATGTAACTTAAATCCTAATCTGTAATGTACATGTAATTATTAATTCCGCAATTAATTACCCTATCTTAGTATGGTTGATATCGTATTGCATGATGTGGGACCTAGACTCTGAGGACTGCCCCGGAAGGGGAGGTCTTCACAGGATGGTATCAGAGCACTAGTTTGAGTGAATCAAGTATTATGTAAGTATACTTGGTCTCAAACTGAAGCAATACATATAAATCAATCATTTAGGTGGTTTGAACTGAGATAGGATGTACAGACTGTTAGGATGGGAAAAAGGGTACATAGATCTAAGTTTATAAACTGATAGTTAATTGATTTTAATTTTCAGTAGAAGATGTCAGGATCAGGATCAGGTGATATTCCCAGCAACATGAACCCACAACAAATGTTTGAAATGATGCAACAACTTCTAGCCCAACACTCAGAACAACAGAACAAAATAATGCAAGAACAGTTTCAGGCCAGAGATGAGGCCGAAGCTAAAAGACGAGAAGATAAAAGAAATAAGCGAAAAGAAAAGCAAGTCCAGAATGACGAATCTGATTCTGATAAATCTAACCCAGAAACCCAAATAGCTCAGCCAAAAGGCTGCAAGTTTAAAGATTTCAAAGCTAGCGGTGCTTTGAATTTTGAAGGAACAGTTAATCCGATTCAGGCAATGGATTGGATTAGCCACACTGAAGAAATTTTCCGGATTTCTGATTGCTTAGACTCCAAGAAAGTAAGTTATGCGTCCGCGTTATTTGTTGGTGCTGCACGTGCCTGGTGGAAAACTCAGAGAAGTATCTACGGCGAAGAAATAATTCAGACTCTAGAATGGAACCAATTTCTCGACATGTTCAACGCAAAGTACTGTCCAGTCGATCAGCGAGATAAGATGGAGGTACAGTTAATGCAGCTGACTCAGGGAACGAAGACAGTTGACGAATACGAACACGAGTTTTCACGACTATGCGGTTATTCCTCATACCAAGTAGCTACCGAGGAAAGAAAGATGAATAGATTTCGTGTAGGACTTAATCCAAGATACAGGCATCCGATGAGCGCGATCAAATACAAGAGTTATTTGGAAATGGTAGAAGCAGCCAGACAGATTGAGAGAGGATATCAAGAGTACGACGATCAGCTATACGCTCCAACGACTAACCCAATAAATCCGTCTCCTCCTAAGAAACAAAGATTTGGTAGATTTTTCAAGCCAAATAAGTCGCAATCTCAGCAATCCCATCAGCATAGTTCACAACAGAAAGCACAAGTTTACTCCCTCACGAACGAGCCACGATTCTGCAAGCGATGCAGAAAGTCACACATGGGGTTGTGCAATCCAGATGATGTTACTTGCTTCGCGTGCACATGATCGGTCACAGTAGTGAAGAATGTCCACAGCAGGGACGTGGATGCGCAAAATGTGGAAAAAGGGGACACTTCATGTATCAATGTCGTAGCGGATCGCGTTATCAGCCACAGTCATCAGCTGGAGGATCTACAGTTAAGAGTTCTGCTGCTACGCCGACTGCAAAGACTCGAGCTTTTCAAATAACAGCTGAGGAAGCAAAAGAAACACCTGACGTAGTTACCGGTATGTTCTTGCTTAACTCTATTCCTGCCCGAGTACTATTTGATTCCGGCGCGAGTCGTTCTTTCATATCAACATCTTTTGCACAAAGATTACATAAAGCTCCATCAAAACTCCCCGTGATATTAGACATTGAGACAGCTAGTAACAATTTTGTTATGGCTGATTCCGTTTATCGTAATTGCACACTACTTGTTGATAATATCGTATTCAATCTCGACCTCATCCCGATTCCGTTGAAAGAGTTTGACGTCATCATCGGCATGGATTGGCTAATGAATAACGAGGCTACAATTATCTGCAACCGGCGAGCCATTAGAATCAAGTCTTCAGACGGCCGAGTATTGGAGATCAAGGGCGAGAAGAGGAAAGGTGCACATTGTTTCATATCTATAGAAAAGGCTCATAAATACTTGTCTAGAGGTCACGACTCCTATCTTTGTTATGCTCTATCTGAGTCCAGCTTTGAAAAGAAATCTTTGTATGATATTCCTATCGTCTGTGAGTTCCCAGACGTATTTCCTGATGACATTTCCGGAGTACCACCGGAACGTCAAGTCGAGTTTAGTATTGACTTGGTTCCTGGTGCGGCTCCTATCGCAAAAGCTCCATACAGACTTGCACCTGCAGAAATGCAAGAAATGTCTAAGCAACTGCAAGAGCTGTTAGAGAAGGGGTTTATCCGACCGAGTTCTTCTCCATGGGGTGCACCAGTTCTATTTGTTAAAAAGAAAGACGGAACCTTCCGTATGTGCATCGACTACCGCGAGTTGAACAAAGTCACCATAAAGAATAAATATCCTTTGCCCAGGATCGATGATATGTTTGATCAGCTGCAAGGAGCCAGCTATTTCTCAAAGATAGATCTCCGTTCTGGGTATCATCAGCTGAAAGTTAGAGATGAGGATATTCCGAAGACAGCTTTCCGTACAAGATACGGTCATTACGAATTTCTCGTAATGCCTTTCGGACTGACAAATGCGCCAGCGGCATTCATGGATCTCATGAATCGCGTGTGCAGACCAATGTTGGATAAATCAGTTATCGTGTTCATAGACGATATTCTGATTTACTCCAAAACGGAGGCTGATCATTCTATTCATCTGCGGCAATTGCTAGAGTTATTAAGAAAAGAAAGACTCTACGCAAAGTTTTCTAAGTGCGAATTCTGGCTCAGACAGGTATAATCTCTATTATATATGTCTTGAGCTGTTTCCTTAACTATTCTTGATTCACATCAGAACTTGAACTTCTATTTTGATTCTTATAGATTCAATTCCTTGGCCATGTTGTTTCTGGCGAAGGGATTTCCGTTGATCCTTCTAAAGTCGAGGCCGTTCAGAAATGGCAAACGCCTCGCAATGCCTCTGAAATAAGAAGTTTCCTTGGATTGGCCGGTTATTATCGGCGATTCATAAAGGACTTCTCAAAGATTGCTGTGCCGCTTACAATGCTAACACGAAAGAATACTCCTTTCGTTTGGACCGATAAACAGCAACAGGCATTCAATATTCTGAAGCAAAAGTTGATTCAAGCGCCGATCCTAGCCTTGCCAGAAGGTAATGATGATTTCGTTGTCTATAGCGATGCCTCTGGTACTGGCTTAGGATGTGTTCTGATGCAAAGGGGAAAAGTAATTGCCTATGCTTCAAGGCAATTAAAAGACTACGAGAAAAGTGCACCAACTCATGATCTTGAGTTGGCTGCCGTTACCTTTGCACTGAAGATCTGGCGTCACTATTTATATGGGACTCGGTGTCAGCTCTACACCGATCATAAGAGTCTCAAATACCTTTTTCTCAAAAAGATCTGAACATGAAGCAGCGTCGGTCCTTGGAGCTTATCAAGGATTATGATTGCGAGATCCTATATCATCCCGGCAAAGCTAATGTTGTCGCGGATGCTTTGAGTAGGAAAGTTTATCCGGAAAAGTGCTGCTATGCCCTGACTCCAGTTATATTCTCTTCTGATCTTATTGAAGACATCAGAGTTGCTCAAGCCGAAGCAATGAAAGAAGAGAATATTGATTCTGAAAATCTTAAAGGGCAACTACAATTACTAACTCTGAACCATTTGGGACTTCACTGTCTCCAGGGAAACCGAATCTGGATTCCTAAGTATGGTTCAATCCGCAGCACTCTTCTGTCTGAAGCTCATCAGTCCAAGTTATCTATTCATCCTGGCAGCTCAAAGATGTACTTTGATCTGAAAGCCGATTACTGGTGGCCAGGAATGAAGAAAGACATCGGAAAATGTGTTGAAAGCTGCAAAGTATGTCAGATGGTTAAGGCAGAACACCAGAAACCCTTCGGGGATATGCAACCACTGCCAGTTCCTGAATGGAAGTGGGAGCATATAACAATGGACTTCATTACGAAGCTGCCAAAGACCAAAAGACAGCACGATTCCATCTGGGTAGTCGTTGACCGTTTAACAAAGTCAGCACATTTCATACCGATGAAAGAAACATATTCTCTCGATAGATTGGCGCAGCTGTACATCACTGAAATTATTTCACGTCATGGTGTGCCGAAGTCTATAGTTTCTGATCGTGATAGTCGTTTCACATCAAGATTCTGGCAAGCACTACAAGATGGGATGGGTACTCGGATTTCTATGAGTACTGCTTATCATCCAAATGCAGATGGCCAGAGTGAGCGTACTATCCTAACTCTGGAAGATATGCTTCATGCCTGCATTCTTGATCTAGGTGGTAACTGGGATGACCACTTGCCGTTGGTCGAATTCTCATACAACAACAGTTATCATTCTACAATCAAGATGGCTCCTTTTGAGGCTTTATACGGAAGAAAATGCAGAACTCCTACCTGTTGGCGTGAAACAGGTGAATCACCAATAGCGGGTCCTGCCCTTCTACAGTTGACTCACGAGAAGATTCAACTTGTTAGAAGAAATATTCTTGAAGCTCAGAGCAGGCAGAAGTCATATTATGATAATCGACATAGATCGATAAGCTTTGCGGTTAACGATTGGATGATGTTGAAAGTATGCCCAATGAAGAATGTGGTGCGGTTCATTAAAAGAAACAAGCTAGCTCCAAGATTCATTGGTCCGTTCAAGATTGTCGAAAAGATTGGAAATCAATCTTATCGTCTTGAACTGCCAGCGGACTTATCTGGAATACATCCTGTATTTCATGTTAGTCATCTGAGAAAGAGCTTAGCAGACGAAAGAGAGATTCAAATACCACACGTTAACTTGCAGATAGATGAGAAGCTTAGAGTGATTGAAGAGCCGGAGTGTATTCTGGATTCGAAGACTAAGAAGCTACGAAATAAAGATATACAGATGGTGCTCGTCCAGTGGAAACACCACAAAGGTTCGCATCAGTCTTGGGAATCGAGAGATGTAATGAAAGCAACTTATCCCAGTCTGTTCGAACATAGCTAACTTCGGGGACGAAGTTTGTGCGTGGTGGAGCCCATTCTGTAACAACCTAACTTTTGATCAGTTATGTAATGTATATTTTGAGATAATAATATAATTTTTGTTATATTATTTGTATTTGCAAATATTGATTAGGAATAAAAATATATTAAGTAAATATAATTTTATATTATATTTATGATATAATTAAATTGAGTAAAATAAAAGAGATGTATTATACAAAAATAGAAATGGATTAAATGTAAATGAAGTATTTAAACCTCAAAATGATCAATTAAGATCATTTAACACAAATCAACTCTCTCTCTCTCTCTAACTTCTCTCTAATCTCTCTCTAACTCTCGGTTCATCAACAAATTCAAACGAAAATTTCAATAACTTGCAATTAACTTGAAGATTGAAGACAAAGAGGAGTTACAAGTATCATCAAGGAACATCAAATTGACAAGAATTTAAGGTAATTTTCCCAGATTTTTCATAGTTTGGTTCGGTTTTGTGAGAAACCGAAACCAAGATTTAAATTGATAAGATTTGTTGTTGCATGTTCAAGATTTTAGTAGATTATGATAAACTTATGTTATTAGATGTAACAGAAACAAAATTCAAGAGTTGGATCATTCAAAATTAATTAAAAATCGGAATTTCTAATAAAGATGGTGTTCTTGACAAAATATCCATATTTTGGATGATCTTGATTAAAATATAATGTTTTTGATAGGGAAAAATGCATAAAAACAATCCAATAATGTTAATATAATTATATATTAAGTTGCATGTTGATTAAAATAAGTTTTGGGAATTTTTATGAAAAATCCGAATGTATAACACTCAAGAACATGAAGAACAAAATTTCTGGAAAATATAAGTAAGGATCCGAATTCGGTGGAACCGAATTCGGATGGTGCTATTTCAGATTATATGTTTCGGACTCCACAAATTCGGATATTAGCATTTCGGATCTTGAATAATCCGAATTTGGTGCCCAATTCGATTATGATCCTAATTTCGGATAAGGTGCTCAATTCGGATCCCATCCTGAACCGGATGGTACTATTTTCGGATCCCCTGATTTCGGATATGTCCTAATTTGGATACCCAATTCGGATATTGTTATAATACGGATGAGTGATCCGAATTAGGATGGTTGTTAATTCGGTTTTATGAACAATTCGGAAGAAACCAATTTCGGTCCTATATCCGAATTCGGATGATGGTTTGGTCCGGATCCGGATGATCGAATCCGGGTCCCCAATCCGGGTGAATCCGAGAACCAATTTTTATGTATTTTGATATTTTAATATGAATGATTATATTTATATATATATACATGTTGTTAAATATATAAATAGAGGACTTTTGAAATATTGAGACATAGAATGATTTTGAGAATAAATAAGTTATCAGAATCAGATAAAATTCAAGAATTAAATGACCAAAAGATGATTGAATTCCATGATAATGATGATGATAAAGATGATGAAATTAACATGATTTTATCATGAATGAATTTGAACAGGTTCAGTATATTCTGAACAAAGATTTAAAGACTTGACTTAAAAGCGGGTCAGAGACTTGATTTGACAAAGAACGGAATTGACAAGATAAAATCCTGAGATAACTCAGGTGGCAGATTTTATATATCTGTTTGATAAAGACCCCGACCTGTGAGTTATAGATATTCAGATTGAACATGCCTAGATTCCGGTTGAGATATATTGTTGCTGTTAGATTTATTGACATTCATTTTATCAGCTGGATTGAGACCTGTGCACACCATGGTTCGGTGTTGCCCAGTGAATCATGATAGCTATTTGAATATCATTTCATATTGCATTTAATACTACTTCAGACTTTGCTTTATGATTTATTGCTATCATGACTTCTAAGACATATGCTTCCATTATTGATCAGACATTTGATAGAATTGATTCAGCTTGACTAGCCCTTATGGTCTATTGTTCTAGACCCGGCTATTTCACCAGTTCTTATGAACTTGGTAATGACCTCCGATGTTCCGTCATATTGACTTACTGGTAGCTAGCCCAGTATGTGGCTGATCCCCACGGTTTAAGCGTGAGTGTGGCCTGAACATCATACGATCTTATGATACTATATCTCAATCATGAGGGCTGTAGCGGCAGCCAAGACATATCACGCTTAGACTGATGACCCGCTTGACACGCATGTTGATATTGAAAATCTATAAACTCACTAAGCTTTGCTTACAGATGTTGCATTAATATTTTACAGGAAAAGCCAAAGGAAAATCACCTGCAGGACCTAGTACTTAGGTCATTCAAGATCCAAGTTTTGAAGCTTTCTTAGACCACTACTCAACAAACTTTCTGGTATTGATTGGAAGACAACAAATTGTGGTGGTTCTAGGTAGACTTGATGTAATGTATGATGTTATGACTAGATTAGATGTTACCTTTTTATAACTTTATTTTGAAATATGTAACTTAAATCCTAATATGTAATGTACATGTAATTATTAATTCCGCAATTAATTACCCTATCTTAGTATGGTTGATATCGTATTGCATGATGTGGGACCTAGACTCTGAGGGCTGCCCCGGAAGGGGAGGTCTTCACAGGAGCGTGAAAATAGTCGTTTCAAAAACTTGACCACAACTCTGGCATCATTCGTTGGTAACGCTTGTGCTTCGACCCACTTTGACACATAATCAACCGCAACAAGAATATATTTATTACCATGCGATGTGGGAAATGGTCCCATGAAATCGATGCCCCAAATGTCGAAAAGTTCACACACTTGGATTGAGTTCTGAAGCATCTCATTCCGGGAAGAAATATTACCTGCTCTTTGACATGCATCACATGTCCTTACCCATTCGCTGGCATCCTTGAAGATGGTTGGCCAATAAAACCCGGCATCGAAGACTTTCTTTGCGGTAGTGTTTACTCCATGGTGGCCGCCAGTCGCTCCTTGATGGCAATGATGCAAGATCTTCTTTGTTTCCTCCCCGTACACACATCTCCGGATGATTTGATCTGCACATACACGAAATAAGTAAGGATCATCTCAAAAATAAAATTTTAAGTCCTTGAAAAACTTTTTCTTTTGTTGGCGTGTCATCCCTTTTAATAACACACCACCAACTAAATAGTTTGCGTAGTCGGCAAACCATGGGACCTCCTCACTTATCACCATCATAAGTGCTTCATCTGGAAATTGATCATTGCTGATCTCATGCTCGTCTAGCTTTTCTAGAGAAGGGTTCTCTAGCCTCGAAAGATGATCTGCCGCCACATTCTCGGCCCCTTTCTTATCGACTATATCGATATCAAATTCTTGAAGCAACAAGATCCATCTTAATAATCTTGGCTTCGCATCTTGCTTGTTAAACAAATACTTAAGCGTCGCGTGATCCGTAAACACCACCGTCTTGGATAAGATCAAGTAAGACCGGAACTTGTCAAAAGCGAAAACCACCGCTAGTAGTTCCTTTTCGGTGGTGGTGTAGTTTTCTTGGGCGTCATTTAAGGTCTTGCTTGCATAATAGATGGGTTGAAATCGGTTTCCTCGTCTTTGCCCTAAGACCGCACCAACTGCAAAATCACTAGCATCGCACATTAATTCAAAAGGAAGGCTCCAATCCGGAGCCACCATAATTGGAGCTGTGATCAATTTCTCTTTTAAAGAGTTAAATGCTTCTAGACACTCTTTAGAGAACACAAATGGAGCGTCTTTTTCCAGAAGTTGGAGTCATTGGCCTAGAAATTTTTGAAAAATCTTTTATGAAACGTCGGTAAAAACCGGCGTGGCCCAAGAAACTTCTAATGGATTTAACCGATGTGGGTGGAGGAAGTTTTGAAATCACTTCAATTTTTGCTTTGTCGACCTCCATTCCCACATTTGAAATTTTATGTCCCAACACCATGCCCTCTTTGACCATGAAATGACACTTTTCCCAATTCAAAACAAGATTAGACTCAATGCAACGAGAAAGCATGGAATTTAAATTAGCAAGGCAAGAGTCAAAAGAGTTACCAAAAACCGAGAAGTCATCCATGAATACCTCCATAAAATTCTCAATCATGTCGTGAAATATGGCAACCATGCACCTTTGAAATGTTGCGGGTGCATTACAAAGCCCAAAGGGCATTCTTCGGTATGCGAACGTGCCATAGGGACATGTGAAGGTTGTCTTCTCTTGGTCCGCCGGTGCTATGGGTATTTGAAAATACCCGGAAAAACCATCCAAGAAACAATAGAATTCGTTACCCGCTAACCTTTCAAGCATTTGATCAATGAAAGGCAATGGATAGTGGTCTTTCCTTGTGGCGTCATTCAATTTTCGGTAATCTATACACACCCTCCATCCCGTGACCGTTCTTCTTGGGATTAACTCGTTTTTGTCATTGGTGACAACTGTCATACCCCCTTCTTTGGGACAACTTGCACGGGGCTAACCCATGGGCTATCCGAAATCGGGTATATCATTCCCGCGTCCAAAAGCTTTATCACCTCTTTTTTAACTACCTCTTGCATTTTAGGGTTGAGCCTCCTTTGATGTTGAACCACCGGTTTGTAGTCATCCTCCATGAGGATCTTGTGAGTGCAATACGATGGGTTCAACCCTTTGATGTCCGTGATTTTCCACGCTATGGCTCGTTTGTGCCCCTTCAACACCTCCACTAATCTAAGCTTCTCCTCGTTGGTTAAATCCTTTGCAATTATAACCGGAAGCTTATCTTCGCCTTCAAGAAATGCATACTCAAGATGGGGAGGGAGATCTTTTAATTCCAACGTGGGTGGATCCTCAATTGACGATTTCAGCCCTTGATCCACCTCACTCGTAACCTCAATAAACTCATCATTCATCGGAGTTGGCTCCTCTTTCATCATTTTAATCACTTCATTCAAGTCTTGATCGGGGTCGAAATCCACATCCCCTAAACTTGCATGAGATCCATCTGTGTCTGAATCATACGTCTGTTCATCCAATAATTCCTGCACATAATCTTTCTCAAAAGACAAGTGTAAGGTATCAACGAAATAACAAGAGTCATCATTAGTAGACGAGTGACGCATAGACTGATCGAGGTCAAATGTGACCTCCTCGTCACCAACTTTTAAAGTTAGTTTCTTGTTAAAAACATCGATAACAGCTCTTGAGGTGGCCAAAAATGGACGGCCCAAAATGAGAGGAACTTGACTATCCTCGGCCATATCCATCACCACAAAGTCAACAGGAAAAATGAATTTATCAACACGCACTAACAAATTCTCCACAATACCTCTCGGATACTTTACCGATCTATCCGCTAGTTGGATGCTCATTCTCGTTGGTTTTAATTCATCCAATCCCAACTTTTTAAATAACGAGAATGGCATCAAATTGATGCTAGCGCCTAAATCGGCAAGTGCATTACGAATCGATGAATCACCAATCAAACAAGGTAAAGTAAAGCTACCCGGATCACTCATCTTTTCGGGGATCTTATTTTGGAGAATGGCCGAACATTCTTCGTTCATCGTGACGCTTGAAAGATCCTCAAGTTTCTTTTTGTTTGTGAGAAGATCTTTGAGGAACTTAGCGTACTTCGGCATCTCCCTAAGAGCTTCAACAAATGGTAAATTTATATGTAATTGCTTGAAAAGATCAAGAAATTTACCATACTGCTCTTCCATCTTCTCTTTCCTCAAGCGTTGAGGATATGGAATCGGTGGCTTGTAAGGCGTCACCGGTGCTTTGGATTGACTTTGAACAGGAGCGGGGACTTGCACGGTACTTTCTTGACATTGATCTTGTGCTTTGTCCGTCACCGCCTCCTCTTCAATCTGTCCATCATCAGAAACAACATTGTTAGAAGCAAAAGAATTAGGGTTTAGAGTAGTTTTACCACTTCTCAACGTGATGGCGTTGACATGACCCCTCGGGTTGTCTTCGGTTAAAGATGGCAATTTCCCTTTCTCTCGTTCCGACATCGTCTTTTGCAATTGACCCATTTGATTAACTAGGTCTTGGATGGTGGCTTGTTGGTTTCGCATAAGACTATCGTTGCTCTCGGTGTACCGAATGAAAAGCTCTTCCATTGATGGTTTGTTCGCGGATGATGATGAGTGGGAGTTCATTTGTTGGTGTTGATTTGAGGAACTAGCGCCTCCCATTCCCGATGATGATACTTGTTGGTCATGTGGTTGCCTCCATCGGAAATTGGGATGATTCCTATTGTTCGGATGATAATACAATTGGGATGGCGGCCGATAATCGTACTTGTCCCCTTGAGACCACATTGCTTGCCCATGCATCGCATAGATCTCCTCATTATTGCAATCCCTAGCCGAATGTGGCCCCCCACATAATTGACAAATCTCTTGAACAACGTTGGCCGAAGATGGTCTTTGAAGAAGACTAATCTTTTGTTGGCAATCACTTGCGGTGTGAGGACCACCGCATAGTTGGCACGTAACCTCCACATTTCTCGCCGATTGAGGTTTAGCCAAGATTGCAATTTGTTTGCCCATATCCGCCACGGTTGTAGTCAATTGTTCAAATGCATCGAGTTAACGAGAGGCACTAGGAACGGCCCTTCGTCGAGAGGCATTGTAATGGCTCCCATTTGATGCCATTTTCTCAATCAACCTTTTAGCTTCCTCGGGGGTTTCATCCAAAATTGCCCCCCTTGCCGCCGCATCCAAAGAATTTCTTATGCCCACATCAAGGCCATCATAAAATGTTTGGATTTGATCATCTAAGTCCAACCCATGATGTGGACATCGCCTCAAAAGACCTTTGTACCTTTTCCATGCTTCGTGCAAAGTTTCATCCGTCATTTGAACAAAATTGTTGATGTCACTCTTAAGCTTGGAAGTCTTGGAAGGTGGAAAGAAATTCATCAAAAACTCATCCACTAATTGTTCCCATGTCGTGATGGATTTCGGATCCAATGACTTAAACCATTCTTTAGCTTCACCCCGGAGCGTATAAGGAAATAACCTAAGTCTAAGCGCCTCCTCCGGCATTTCTCGAATCTTTATCATATCACAAACATCAAGAAAAGCGGTTATATGGTCATTAGGATCTTCCGTCTCATATCCCTCGAATGGTAGCATTTGGTTAAGATACGTGAGGTAGTGAGATTTAACTTCATAGTGAACCGCTTGAACCGCCGGATTTACAATTGCGGATCCCGTACCCGCATTTGATGGTTTCTTTCTTTCCCGAATAGATCGTCTATCCGCCATTGGAGTAGTTGGAGGAGATTCGGGAGGTGACTCTGTTTTGGGTTCCGAAAAAGGTGTGACGGGAGTTTGAGGTTCCGAACACCCTTCTTTGGAAGTCCTAGAAGATGCACTTATTGGTGTCCTTTCACCGAAACTAGGGCCCGGTATATCTATGTGAAGTTGTCGGTTCTTTCTATGAATGATCCTTTCCGGGTCGGAATATGGCTCGACAAGGTCCGGATCCGAGATACGTTTCATAAACACCTACAACACACGAGAAAAACGACAAGTGAGCTTGTACAAGAAAATTAACAAAAATATAACTTGCTTGATGATAAATCAACACGCAAGGATCGACTAATATAGAGACTAAGAGTTGTTCTCAAAATCACCGTGTCCCCGGCAACGGCGCCAAAAACTTGATGTCTTAATGGTTATATACCAAAAATAAGAACTAATAGACAATTAGGCAAGTGTACCTATCGTTTACTAGCATATAAATGGTAAGAACCGAGTTATCGATCTCGAGGACACAATGTAGAATGATGATAATAAACTCGTTGTCAATAATTAGTCTAAATGAAAATGATAGGATTTTTTGATTAAACGAAACACCAAATTTAGAAACTATTACTCAATTAAAGACTATTTCACTAAATGCTACTTGAATATAAAATAATGCACTAAGATTAGACGATTGCAAATGTATAAAATCAGAGAATAAGAGGTAATCATTCAAGTTTACTCCCCCCGCACATTAGACGACTAGAAATTAAGCATAGCATAATTAAAGGTTAAGAAAATATAATCAAGTGTCACAAACTCCTCTTTCAACTTGTTTGCTTTTAAATTAAAAGATTAGATAGTCGGAAATCTCCTAATAAACTAACCAATTAATTACACAAGATAATATTTATACAAATCGATTTCTTGAAAGGTGAATTTACTTTCGCAAATACACATATAATGCTAGATTTTCATCTAAACAAAATATTCTCGTTGATAGAATCTAAAATACATGGAATACATCCTTTCACTATTTCTAGCTCAAGGCCAAACAAATCCATAGACAAATTCATAAAGAATGACTAACAAATTAATTTTAGCTTTCGCTTTTAAACAACTCATTAATCACCAAATAAAACATGTATTTTAAATATCCATCAAGAGATAAGTCTAACAAGGAATCGAAATGATAAACACCTAAAAACTTTGCTAACACATGTGCATCTAATGTTTGGGGGTTGACAAACCCGAATGATTACAAAGAAATCTACTCCATAGCCATGGAGATAGACTCAAACAAAGAGATAACTAACAAACTCAAAATAAACATGACAAGGATGACAAAGATAACTCCCCCAATGGTTGATGTGCTGAACAAGCTTCAAAATCCAAGAGAATATTGTTCCCAATTATTGTCTCCTTCAAAATTCGTCTCTAGCCTCCTTTCTAGCTCTAGGAACCCTAGCCACCATCCTCCCCTCTCTAAAATGCAGAAAAAGAGTTTAAATATGGCACCCACTCGAACAGGAAGGTCACGGCGTGACCTTCTATTTGGTTACGTCGTGACTGACATGAAAAGGACTTGAATGCATCTGATTGGATCAGCGGTCACGTCGTGACAAGGCATTGGTCACGGCGTGACAAACTCTCTGTAATTCTGGTAATTTTGAGCTGCTGCTGATCACGGCGTGACACCTATATGGTCACGGCGTGACACCAGAGATATGGGCCTGGATCATTTCTTTTGCATTGAACACTGTGCTCGAGTCGTGGGGATGCCACGACACTGAAATATGTCGGCTGAACTTTGTTGCTTTTCCTTTCTTGTCGTGTAAAAGGGGGAAAACTCTCCGAATTGGCAACAACGGCTTTAACTAACATAAAAACACGAATATAGCGTAAATATATGCGACATAAATGTGTTTTAGATAAAAACCGGAAAAACTAGAGGTAAAAGTGATGCAAATATATATCCGAAATGCGTTGCATCAGTTACCCACCCAACCCACCTACCCTTACCCTACTTACGCTATCCAACCTACTCTTACCTACTACCCACCATACCTACCCCTACCTGTAACATCCTCATATTTAAATTACTGTAATTGAGGTTTAATTAGATGAATTTTTAAACTAATGTAATTTAAGTTGAATTATGAAATTTGGTACGAAATTTGGATTGATTATAAAGTTGGTTTCATTATATGGAAATTTAGAATTTTTAATTATTAAGTGAAAATAATTATTAAATTATTAAGGAAAATAAATAAAAGATAGAATTCTTTTATTTTATAAAAATCAGTATTTTAATGGAACCGGAAAAGTAGAGGGGTTAAATGTGCCAAAAGATGAAAGTGGTGAATAAAAGGAATGAAAGACCAATTTTGTCTTTCATTTTCACCAAGCTCTTTCACTCTCTAGAACTCCCTCTCTCGACTCTCTCTCTAAAAATATTGAAGATCATCAAAAACTTGGAATTTGAAGCTGAAAATCTGGATTTAGCTTGCATTCAAGGAACTAAAACATCTGCAATTGACGATTTGAGGTAAGAAATCCTTTAAATTCGAATTTGGGAACATTTTGGTTCGGTTTTTATGGAATCCGAATTCTTAGATTTGAGTTGCAAACATGAATGCATATATGATGTTATTGTGGATTAGTTTAAATCTAGTGTTTATGATGTTATGCACAAAATTTCAGCATTTGATTCAAGCTGAAAGTATGATTTTTAGAAATTAGTGTGTGTGTCGATGAATGTATAAAAATGGACAAAAAGTGTTCAGTTTGATATGTAAAGAGATCAATATTGGTGTTAAAATGGTTGAAATTAAGTATATTTAAGTTGGTATGATTTATTTCATACAAAGAAATGAGTATTAAAAAAAATAAAAAATGACTTGTATTAAATCTGGAAAATATTCGAAACTGCACAAGTTCGAATGGTTTCGAACTTAGGATGGGGATTCGAACATAATTGGGTCCGAATTATAATGTGGTCCGAACTACGGATATTCAAAACAGAGAAAATAATTTCTAAGTGTTAAACTTCGGATGGAGTCGAATTCGGATGGGTCCGAATTCGGGAGGGAGGTCCGAATTTGTTAAGGGTTCGAATTTAGCTATGGTCCGAATTTAACAATAATTCGAATTTGTATTGGTCCGAAATGGGCATAGATTCGAACTTGACATGGGGTCCGAATTTGATATTGTCCGAACTTAATGGGACCGAATTAGGAATCATGTGGGATCCGAATTCGGATGGGGTCCGAATTCGGGCATGGATCCGAAATGAGGATCAAATATTGCAAAACTTATTAAAATTTGGTTTTATAAAATTAAACAGTTATTGACACAATGTGTTGTTACGACTGACTTAACAGGTCCCTTGTGGTGTTGTTTAACCCACAGTGGGGTACTTTGTGATCTGGTTGAAAGCCCGAGGAGAAATAAAATTAACTTGAAGTTTATTAACGCACCCACTGTGAGTACCTTTGAGTTTTAACATGTCTGCATCTGCTTTATGTTTTCTTCGCCTGCTGAGGCATGTTGTTTCATTATCGTTTGGCACTCTACTAACTTGCGTATATGTATTGATGCACATTCATACTTGTTGCATGTCCGTTCATTTGTGGTGCATCCTATTGATGGACCTGCGTGGTTGCATCTGTACTCTGATGTTACTATGCTATATGACCAAGAGTTTGACACCTCTGTGGTCAGGATAGACAGTAAGTCATCCCCGATGTTATGTTTGCCTCAGATGGTTGGTTTTCCTTATGCCGAGTGTCAACTCGAAGGAGCTGCGGCTCGGGTTTGCATACTTTGAGTACGTGTGGAGTATACGGTATGTGTTACCGCGGTTACTCTGGGTGGCATCATAAGGATTTGCAAAATGTGTAAAATCATTTGGTATTCACTAAGCATTCGCTTACCCCTCAGTTGTTGACTTTTTACAGGAAAAGGGAAATCTGCTGCGGGACCGTCTAGCTAAGTCATCAGTTGAAGTGATTTGAAGTTATCTACTGTTTATCTTGGTAACAGAATTATGGAATGTTGTTGTAATATATTTGGGATGATGTAATACTTTGAGTATGTAGACTTAGAAATGTAACCTTGTAGCACCATAGGGTGCTTGACAAATTTGTATTATTTTATTATTGTATTTTAATGTTTCCGCACTTTAATTAAGTTATCAGATCATTATGAAATTGTATGTTGGTGATTAATCCTGGGTGTTATGTAATTGTGGTTAAATGTGGCAAGGGTGTCACATCGAGATGGTATCAGAGCAGTAGTTTGAGATTCAAGTGTCCGTGAGGTCTTGGTCTCAAACATTAAGTGACGATATGTAGTGATATTAAGTAATGATCTGAACTAAGATAGGTTACGATCTAGTAATCATAGGACATTATTTATCATAAGGGACAAATGGGTGGTGTCTCTAAATAAATGACATGTTACTAAACAAGTTATATGTTTTATATTTCAGAACATGTCTGGAGGAGGAATGACACCCGAAGAAACAAGGGAAATGATGTTAACCATGATGGCTGAACAAAATCGGATGATTCAAGATCAGTTTCGGGCTCGAGATGACGCCGAAGCTAAGCGAAGAGAAGATAAGAGGAAGAACAAGGAAAAAGAGGGAAACAATGACGAACAAGATGACAATACTGGGTCATCAAACAAGCCCAGAGGTTGTCGGTTTAAGGATTTTAAGGGAAATGGAGCAGTCGAGTTTAGTGGACTGGGTGATGCTGTTGCCGCTCTGGAATGGATAACAGCCACAGAAAGGACCTTCCGAATCAGCGATTGTGCTCAAAAGGATATGGTCCGGTTCGCTACTGCAATGTTCACCAAAGACGCGGTCATGTGGTGGAATTCCATGGTTAACGCCTTAACCTTGGAGAAAGTCTCTGCGATGACATGGGCTGAGTTCACTGAAGTTTTCACTCAGCAATATTGTCCGGCTGATGAACGCCGAAGACTGGAAGCGAAGTTTATGACGTTGATTCAGGGGACTAAGTCTGTGTCCCAGTATGCGGTAGAGTTTACGAGGCTAAGTTTGTTCGCACCTCACCAGGTTGATACAGAAGAAAGAAAAGTGACCAGATTTGAGGCTGGTCTTGATCTGGAAATCCGAAGGGTGATGAGCAATGTACGCTACCCCACTTTTGCTAGCGTACTGGAAGCCGCTAGAAATGTGGAACAGATTCTTAGTATGTCGGGGTATGTAATGGGATCTGCAGCTGCTTCAGCTAACCCAACTCAACCTTCACCACCGAAATGTAACAACCTAGCATTTGACCAAACATATATTATCTGATTATCGAACCAATAATGTAATTTTATTACATTATTTGAATTATAATTTAATTAAGTTTTGAAATATTTAATTAAATTATATAAATATTTAAATTATGATTTAATAAATTATTAAAGATAATTAAATAAAAGAGATATAAGATACAAAAATAATAGTGGGTTAAGTAGCAAATATAACTATATGGATATATAAACTAAGAAATCAGATTAGAGAATCATTTAACATCAAATCTCTTTCTCTCTCTACTCTCTCTCTAAAAATCTTACAAAGTTCATCAATCCTTGCTCTAATTTGCAACCAAGTTGGAGAATTAATCAAGGACAAGTGACAAGAAGTGATAAACGACAACAATCTATAATGAAATTTGAGGTAAGAATCGATCTTTTTAAGCTTTATATTTTCGGTTTTGAAGATATGAATTCGAATTTATCAATTTTCGTGGGATTAAAACTATTTTAGCTTGAGTATTAACTAGAATTTGATAGATTATGTATAATATAATTTAACCTAGGCTTAATACTTAACATATTAGTGATTTTAGACTTAGAAATGTATGATTTAAAGCTGTAACTTATGAACAAATTCGAGAAACCAGGAACAAAGTCGAAATGCATGAACAAACTCGATTTTTAAACTAAATTCGAATATATGTTCGAATTTGACATTAAATTCGAGATTATGATTCGACTTTAACCCTATGAGGATTCGAATTTAACCAATGTATTCGAATTTGTCCAATATGTTCGAAGCATTCATTTTGAATTTAACCCTATATTTAAATGTAGGACATTCGAATTTAGTCTATGATAATTTTGATACTTTCGAATTTAGCATATATTTATTCTAAAGGTAGGTTTGGAATTTAACTACATATTTGATTCTAAGCCTTCGAATTTAATTATATAATCGAATTTAATGCCTTCAAATTTATCATCATGTTCGAATTTAAGTATTAAATTCGAACCCCACTCCCTAAATTTGAATATCTTGAATAAAATAAATGGACAACATATAAATTAACAAAATAATTAGCTTAATGGTTATATATATATATATATATATAGGATACTATATATATATATACATAGATCTTTTGAGATTTAATGAATAAAAGAAAGATTTTAATAAGATTAATGACCATACAATCAAGATATGGGGTTTTGAGATTAAAGACCAACGAACGAACATTGAATTTATTATTAAAATGATTCAAAGGCTAATAAATATCAGAAATGATATGATTAACAGATTGAGCAACAAGCAAAATGGCAAGCATCTGAAAGTCTGATATAAGTCAGATAGTGGTTCTAATCCACTACAGATTGTGAGCAACAGAGCCAGAGCCAGAAAGTGAAAGTGCAAAATAACCAGTAACTGTGAGTTGTAGATTTTACTTTAACTGCAAATTATGTGAATTGAGACTTTTGTTGCATTATCCTGATTTTTATTGGCATTCTGATCTTATTGAGCATATTGATAAATTGCCATGATTACTATGAATTGTTGAGCAGATCATTTATTCTTTTAGCTTCTATTTCATTGATGAGTCATTTGATTGTTAAGCTTAACTCCATCACTATTGCTCAGTGTTGGGTTAATGTTAGGCTTATGATGTGCTGATTTACGTGATGAAAGCACAGAGGGTAGCTAGAGCTGAGCATTCTGATGATACCCATATAGCAATTACTGGTAGCTAGCCCAGTACGTGGCTGATCCCCACTAATGATGCGTGTGTATGGAGTTATCATCATCCGAGCATTCCTTATGAATTTGTCTAAAAGTCTCAAGAGCAACAACAGTTTTATAACTAGGAGCTGAGCAAAGTCGCGCATCAAAAGAGCATTAATTGGCCAATGTCCCTTCGAGATTGAGCTGTGCATGAGCCTAGTGCAGTGCATAAGCAATAGAGCTGAGCCGTGCATGAGCCGAGTGCAGTGCATGTGCTTCCGCGTTCATAATTGCATGTTAAATGTGAAATTCTACATTCTCACTAAGCAATTAAGCTTACCCCGTGTTGCATTATTTTTCAGGTAAAGGCAAAGGATTGGCTGGACCTAGTTCATAGGTCAGGACTTTGAAAGAGCTTGAAGTGCTTTAGAACTTGTTTCAATACCTTGGTACTTGGCTAATAATAGAGCTTTGGGGTTCGGGGCTAGTCTATATTTTGTGCTTTGATGTAATAGTCTAGAAGTCTGTCCCTATTACTTAAAATTGTCTCTGTTTCTAATTAACTTTAATTCCGCACTGTTAATTTTATCTTAGTTTCATGATTGATATTGCGTTGCTACTGGGCCTAGACTTAAGACCTTTGAGAAATCTTGGGTCTTACACGAAACGTCAGCGCGAAGGAGGCTACACTGGTTCTTCACGATCATCGCAGTATTCACCGCAACAATCTTACCGTCAACAGTCTAGTTCTTCTGGTCGTGCTCGTGCCTACTCCATCAACACCGAGCCGCAATACTGCAATAAATGTCACCTGGAACACTTCGGCAAGTGTACAAATGGACGTGCATGTTTTTGCTGTGGAGAATTGGGCCACTACCAGAATGAGTGCCCACGGAAATCGGATGCTTGCCATAAGTGTGGGGTATGGGGGCACTATAGTAGGAATTGTCGAAAGAATGCTCCAGCAGCTGCTGCTCCATCTTCAACTCGATCATATGGAGGATCTAGTGGTGGTTCAGTAACCGCCGGAACCAGCCACAAAGGGCACCGGCTCGTGCTTTTCAGATAACAGCAGAAGAGGCTAGGGAAAACCCGGAGGTGGTTACGGGTACGTTTATTGTAAACTCCTTGCCTGCAAGAGTACTGTTTGATTCTGGTGCCAACCGCTCTTTTGTGTCTACTATTTTTGCACAACGACTTGCCATGCCACTGTCTAAGCTATCTACTATACTTGACATAGAAACTGCTAGTAACACTCTAGTCAAAGTAGATCACGTATATCGTAACTGCACGTTAGTGATTGAAGATGTAGTCTTCAATTTGGACTTGATCCCGATCGAATTCAGTGAGTTTGATGTGATAGTCGGGATGGACTGGTTGATTGAGAATGCAGCTCACATAGTTTGTAAGAAGCGGATGATAAAAATAACTACTCCGGAGGGGCGTGAGATTTGTATTAACGGGGATAGGAGAAGCGGGGATCTGTGTTTGTTGACCATTGCAAACGCCCGAAAGCTTGTTGCAAAGCGGTGTGACGCCTACCTGGCATATGCTATTGATGCGAAGGCTGAGAAGAAGGCTTTGGCCGATGTGCCTGTTGTATCACAATTCCCGGATGTGTTTCCGGAAGACTTGTCTGGCGTGCCGCCTGAGAGACAAGTGGAATTTCGAATTGATCTGATCCCCGGAGCTGCACCGGTAGCTCGTTCTCCGTATCGCCTTGCCCCTACAGAGATGCAAGAGATGATGAAACAACTCCAGGAGTTGTTGGATAAGGGTTTCATTCGACCGAGTTCATCGCCGTGGGGAGCTCCGATGTTATTTGTTAAGAAGAAAGATGGCACGATGAGGATGTGCATCGATTACCGGGAGCTGAATAAGTTGACAATTAAGAACAAGTATCCGTTGCCGAGGATAGATGACTTGTTTGATCAGCTACACGGGGCTAGTGTATTCTCTAAAATTGATTTGAGGTCGGGATATCACCAACTGAAGGTACGAGAAGATGATGTGCCTAAAACAACATTCATAACTCGGTATGGGCATTACGAGTTTCTGGTGATGCCTTTTGGGTTAACCAACGCCCCGGCTGTTTTTATGGACCTAATGAACAGAGTTTGCAGACCGATGCTAGATAAGTCGGTGATTGTGTTCATTGACGACATTTTAGTGTATTCCAAGACGGAAGCGGAGCACGCTGATCATCTAAAGGAGTTGTTAGAATTGTTGAGAAAAGAGAAGTTGTATGCCAAATTCTCAAAGTGTGAGTTTTGGCTGCAACAAATTCAGTTTCTTGGACATGTGATTTCTGGAGCTGGGATTTCAGTTGATCCAGCTAAAGTTGAAGCCATAAAGAATTGGGAGCCGCCTCGTTCAGCTACGGAAGTCAGAAGTTTCCTTGGGCTGGCGGGCTATTATAGGATGTTTATCAAGGATTTTTCAAAGATTGCAGTTCCTTTGACTGCATTAACGAAGAAGAATGCACAGTTTATTTGGGAAACCGTGCAGCAAGAAGCATTTAAGATTTTGAAGAAGACGCTAAGTGAAGCGCTGATACTTGCTCTACCGGAGGACAATGATGATTTTGTGGTTTACACTGACGCATCAAGATTGGGATTGGGCGCTGTACTGTTGCAGCGTGGAAAGGTAATCGTGTATGCCTCGAGACAGTTAAAGCAGCATGAGAAGGATTATACGACTCATGACTTGGAGTTGACTGCAGTTACTTTTGCATTGAAATTGTGGAGACACTATCTGTATGGAACTAAGTGTCAATTATACACGGATCATAAGAGTTTGAAGTACATTTTCAGCCAGAAAGAACTTAATATGAGGCAGAGACGTTCGATGGAACTAATAAAGGATTATGATTGTGAAATCCTTTATCATCCCGGAAAGGCTAACGTGGTAGCCGATGCTTTGAGTCGCAAAGCTTATGCTAAGGACTGCTGCTACATGATGACATCTACTATATTAACATCTACGATTATAAATGATCTTAAGGCCGCTCAGGAGAAAGCCTTGAAAGACGAGAATGTTGGTGCTGAGGATATAAGAGTACAAATTAAGAATATAGAAACAAGTGAGTCAGGGCTGAAAGGAGTTTATGGAAGGATCTGGGTGCCAAAGTTTGGGGGCATGAGGAAGGTGATCATAGAAGAAGCACATCAATCAAAATTTTCTGTACATCCCGGAAGCACAAAGATGTACAACGAACTTAAAGCAGACTTTTGGTGGCCCGGATTGAAGAAGGACATAGGTCAGTATGTGGAGAGATGCAGGACTTGCCGGCTTGTGAAAGCCGAACACCAACAGCCTTATGGCAGTCTGCAACCGCTTCCCATTCCGGAATGGAAGTGGGAACATATCACGATGGACTTTGTCACGAAACTGCCAAAGACTAGGCGTCAACACGATGCAGTTTGGGTGATTGTTGATAGATTGACTAAGTCGGCACATTTTATACCAATTCGGGAAAGTTATTCATTGGAGAAGTTGACTCTGATTTACTTGGACGAAATTGTTTCTAGACATGGAGTACCTAAGTCCATTGTATCTGATCGTGATAGCCGCTTCACCTCCAACTTTTGGTCGGCTTTGCAAGAAGGGTTGGGAACGAGAATAGCAATGAGTACGGCTTATCGTCCACAAACCGATGGTCAGAGTGAACGGACCATCCTTACCTTGGAGGATATGATGAGATCATGTGTGTTGGATCTCGGTGGTAATTGGGACGACCATCTGCCATTGATAGAGTTTTCGTACAACAGTTACCATGCAACTATAAAGAAGGCGCCGTTTGAAGCTTTATATGGGAGGAGGTGTAGGACTCCTACGTGTTGGAGAGAAACCGGCGAAACACCAATTGCTGGGCCGTCATTACTACAAGAAACAAACGAGAAGATACAGTTGGTTAGACAGAATATGAAAGCGGCCCAGGAGCGCCAGAAAAGTTATCACGACAGGAGGCACAAACCAATCAGCTTTGAGGTGAATGATTGGGTTTATTTGAAGGTGTCGCCTATGAGATGTGTTACACGCTTTGTGAAAAGAGGAAAGTTGGCTCCAAGATTTGTTGGACCATTCAAAATAATAGAGAAGGTGGGTAGTCAGTCATACCATTTGGAGTTGCCGGAAGAAATGTCAGGCATACATCCGGTTTTCCATGTTGGAAATCTTAGAAAATCGTTTACTACCGGAAACGAAGATTGGGCAGATCACACTGAGCTACAGATTGATGAAAGGCTCCGGTATGTTGAAGAGCCGGAATGTATATTGGATACTAAAGTAAAGAAGTTAAGAAGTAAAGAAATAGAGATGATGCTTGTACGTTGGAAGCATCATAAAGGAGCCAATCATACCTGGGAGACTAAGTCTGGAATGATGAAGAAGTATCCGCAACTTTTTGGATCCAAGTAACTTCGAGGACGAAGTTAGAGCGTGGTGGAGCCCATGCTGTAACATCCTCAGATTTAAATTACTGTAATTGAGATTTAATTAGATGAATTTTTAAATTAATGTAATTTAAGTTGAATTATGAAAGTTGGTACGAAATTTGGATTGATTATAAAGTTGGTTTCATTATATGGAAATTTAGAATTTTTAATTATTAAGTGAAAATAATTATTAAATTATTAAGGAAAATAAATAAAAGATAGAATTCTTTTATTTTATAAAAATCAGTATTTTAATGGAACCGGATAAGTAGAGGGGTTAAATGTGCCAAAAGATGAAAGTGGTGAATAAAAGGAATGAAAGACCAATTTTGTCTTTCATTTTCACCAAGCTCTTTCTCTCTCTAGAACTCTCTCTCTCTCTCTCGGCTCTCTCTCTAAAAATATTGAATATCATCAAAAACTTGGAATTTGAAGCTGAAAATCTGGATTTAGCTTGCATTCAAGGAACTAAAACATCTGCAATTGACGATTTGAGGTAAGAAATCCTTTAAATTCGAATTTGGGAACATTTTGGTTCGGTTTTTATGAAATCCGAATTCTTAGATTTGAGTTGCAAACATGAATGCATGTATGACGTTATTGTGGATTAGTTTAAATCTAGTGTTTATGATGCTATGCACAAAATTTCAGCATTTGATTCAAGCTGAAAGTATGATTTTTAGAAATTAGTGTGTGTTTAAGTGTGTGTGTCGATGAATGTATAAAAATGGACAAAAAGTGTTCAGTTTGATATGTAAAGAGATCAATATTGGTGTTAAAATGGTTGAAATTAAGTATATTTAAGTTGGTATGATTTATTTCATACAAAGAAATGAGTATAAAAAAAATGAAAAATGACTTGTATTAAATCTGGAAAATATTCGAAACTGCACAAGTTCGAATGGCTTCGAACTTAGGATGATTTCGAACTTAGGATGGGGATTCGAACATAATTGGGTCCGAATTATAATGTGGTCCGAACTACGGATATTCAAAACAGAGAAAATAATTTCTAAGTGTTAAACTTCGGATGGAGTCGAATTCGGATGGGTCCGAATTCGGGAGGGAGGTCCGAATTTGTTAAGGGTTCGAATTTAGCTATGGTCCGAATTTGACAATAATTCGAATTTGTATTGGTCCGAAATGGGCATAGATTCGAACTTGACATAGTTCGAACTTAACATGGGGTCCGAATTTGATATTGTCCGAACTTAATGGGACCGAATTAGGAATCATGTGGGATCCGAATTGGGGGTCCGAATTCGGACATGGATCCGAAATGAGGATCAAATATTGCAAAACTTATTAAAATTTGGTTTTATAAAATTAAACAGTTATTGACACAGTGTGTTGTTACGACTGATTAACAGGTCCCTTGTGGTGTTGTTTAACCCACAGTGGGGTACTTTGTGATCCGGTTGAAAGCCCGAGTAGAAATAAAATTAACTTGAAGTTTATTAACGCACACACTGTGAGTACCTTTGATTTTTAACATGTCTGCATCTGCTTTATGTTTGCTTTACCTGCTGAGGCATGTTGTTTCATTATCGTTTGGCACTCTACTAACTTGCGTATATGTATTGATGCACATTCATACTTGTTGCATGTCCGTTCATTTGTTGTGCATTCTATTGATGGACCTGCGTGGTCGCATCTGTACTCTGATGTTACTGTGCTATATGACCAAGAGTTTGACACCTCTGTGGTCAGGATAGACAGTAAGTCATCCCCGATGTTATGTTTGCCTCAGATGGTTGGTTTTCCTTATGCCGAGTGTCAACTCGAAGGAGCTGCGGCTCGGGTACGTGTGGAGTATACGGTATGTGTTACCGCGGTTACTCTGGGTGGCATCATAAGGATTTGCAGAATGTGTAAAATCATTTGGTATTCACTAAGCATTCGATTACCCCTCAGTTGTTGACTTTTTACAGGAAAAGGGAAATCTGCTGCGGGACCGTCTAGCTAAGTCATCAGTTGAAGTGATTTGAAGTTATCTACTGTTTATCTTGGTAACAGAATTATGGAATGTTGTTGTAATAAATTTGGGATGATATAGTACTTTGAGTATGTAGACTTAGAAATGTAACCTTGTAGCACCATAGGGTGTTTGACAAATTTGTATTATTTTATTATTGTATTTTAATGCTTCCGCACTTTAATTAAGTTATCAGATCATTATGAAATTGTATGTTGGTGATTAATCCTGGGTGTTATGTAATTGTGGTTAAATGTGGCAAGGGTGTCACACTACCCACCCACCCATCCCTCATCCACCCTACCCTATCCATCTCATTCTATTCATACATTTGAGACTTATCCACCTCTACCCACCCATCCTATCCTACCCTATCAATGAATTATGTAATTGGATTCCAATTTCATTTTTAGACAACCAAACATGATTTGGATTCCAATTCCAATTCCTTGCAGATATCAATTCCTTAACAGATTTCAATTCCTTTTAAAACATTCTGCGAACCAAACGCCACCTTAGCCTATAAATTGACAATACTTTTGGGTTGTAAGAGTGCAGAAAATACTCAAGAAATAAAATTGAAGTTGAGTTCCTGGGTGGTCAAGTTTATTTCATCTTTTTTTATCCACAGATATTAACCTAGTTTAATTTAAGGTTTATTATGAAAAAAATTAACATGTTTTCATCATTTTTGCGTTTTCCTTCCTTCATGTTATTTTTTCTATAAAAAACCTTAAGTTATTTTTTTCCTTTTGGTTTAGTGAAATTCGGACATTAAACACTGGTTATAATTTGTGAACCGGGTTTTTAAAAACTCAAAAATCAGGTTCTAACGTCTAAATTTCACAAAACTAAAAAGAAAAAAAATTAACTTGAAGATTTTTATGAAAAAAAAAATAACATAAAAAGGAAAAAACAGAAAAATATAAAAACATGTTGGTTTTTATTTTTTCTAATTAACCCGTATAATTAAAACAAAAGTAACATTTTTTTAGGAAGAATTATTAAAGTAGCCAAAAATCATACCCTATTATAAAGTTTTAGTCAAATAATATCAATTTAACATTAGTCACACTTTACGTTACCACATTTATGTGATAGCCATCATTTACGTGATCTGTATTTTTATTAATATTTTAATGCATATGTTACAAAAGGTAATTGGTAACGTAATGTAGTGGTACTTTACGTTACCAAATTTAAATGTTGGTCATTCCCAATAAAAAGTAGGTGACTTGTATTTCATAGTAAACACCTTTTGGTAACGTAAAGTACCATTACTTTACGTTACCAAACACTTTTTGTAGCGTAATATATTAAAATATTAATAAAAGATACAGATCACGTAAATGATGACTATCATCTAAGTGTGGTAACATAAAATGTGACTATTTTGGTTATATTGATATTATTTGGCTAAAGATTGATAATGAAATATAATTTTTGGCTATTTTAATAATTTTTTTTTTTTAAAGATACTTTGAAACTTCTCGAAATAACTCCACGTCTCCACTGACCGCCATATCCCTCTCCTTTTCTGCCACGTCACTACAAAGCTCTAGACACCTCTCGAAATCACTTGCCACGTGTCTACACGTAAGCATCCCTTCCACCGCACTACTATAAATTTGAAACCGCCGTTAAAATCATAAAACACTGGAAGTAATCATGCAGTCAAGATCAGTAATCTCAAAGCTCAACAAAATCCTATTTCCATCACCAAAATACCAAACAAACCTCCGATCAGCCTTTCCGTTTACCTCCTCCGGTGCCGGAGACCGAGAACATGAAACCGACGACGCGATGACACAAGGAGTCGACACAAACGGTGAAACCGGAGATCCAAAACCAGATGATGATGGTAATGATCGGAATAACATTATTCCGACTAGAAAAGACGATCATTACACACATCCAAAAACCGTTCCACCGAATTTATCATCATCGAAGCTAGAAACACCAGGCGTCAACACACCGTTCGATCCACACGTTCAGCAAAAACGAACTAGATCTACGTTTAGAAACAACGATTTGAATTTGAATTTGAATCTGAATTCGAATTCTTCAGTTTTTGATGGTTCACGAGGCGTCAACAAACAGTTTGATTCACAGGTCCAGCAAAAACGAACTAGATCTAGGTTTAGAAACGAGGATTTGAATTTGACCTGCGCCGGACTTGATGGTTCGCCATGGCCGGATGATGAGAAGAGTGGAACGACGTCGTCGAGGAAGGAGCAAGAGGAGGATGATAAACGGTATTTCGAACATCATAAAGCTTCTCCGTTATCGGAAATTGAGATTGTTGATTCGAGGAAGCCGGTGACACAGGTGAACCAAGGGACAGCGGGTGGTTATTTTGGTGATGAACAGGTGGTGACGTGGAAACCGGGGCAACTTGATACGGCGGAGGAGTCGTTACGGAGAGCGACGGAGATGTTTCGAGAGGCGGCGGCGAGGGGAGTTCCGGAGTGGCCGCATTCTCGGAGATTGAGAGAACTTCGTGGCGAGGATTGGTGAATGGTGATCGCTTTATCGTCGCATCTTTTTCACCTATTTCTGTGTATATTTGACAGCATGTGCATAATGTTTTTATAACAACTAGTTTAATCCGTTAGTAACGGGATAATAAATTGTATTTTTATAAATATATTAATTTAAAATAATAAAATAACATTAGCGGATTGTAATTTTTATCTGAGAATCATTCTTTATTTTCAATCTAAGTTTATAAATGAAAAAAAGTTGATTGATCAACCAACTGAATAATAAAAAGTTTGTCATTTTAAAAATAGTTTAGATGAAAAATAATTTTATCTTGGAATGTAAGAAAAAAATAATGCGATCATATTCGGCACTTTGTATGACATAATATATCAAACATCATAACACAAACAAAACATGTATATATATGTACAAAATAAAATAATTAGTTAGCTGCATACCTACCTGTCCATTAAAAAAATTCCGACGATAACAAATTTTATATTAAAATGTATATTAAAATAACGTGATCATAATAAAATATAGTGTAAATTACAAATTACGACCCTATGGTTATAGGAAAATTACGGATAAGGTCCTTCTATAGAAGAAATTACAAATTCAATGTCTGTGGTTATTTTGTTACGGTTTTGGTCCTTTGACCGGTCATTATTTTTTAAATGATCATTTTACCCTGGAGAGTATTATAAAAATAGGTAATGAACTTTCTTTTTAATTTAATTTAATCACAGACATTTAATTTAATATTTAATATTTTATATGTTAAAAAGTTAAAAATCCAAGAAAATAATTCCTCCATTTCTACTGCTAAATTGGGGCGGTAAAAGATTGAGATGTGGAGGAAGAATTGAAGCATTTCAAGCAAAAGCTATACTTGATAAGTACCAAGAGCTTAGAAATGTGTACGGAGAGTTTGGGAAGTGAAACCGGTAATGAAGTTAGTGAAAGTGGTTTCATCAGAGGAGAGAACAAGGGGAATTCAAATGTCGAATCGCTGGAGTTCTGACCGGAAAATTCGTCGGAGTGAATTCCCTTCGCCCTTGACTTCTATTAGTGGCTCTGACGGTGCGATGAGTGGTCGACGATAGTTTCACCAAATCTGAGAAAACTGCACCAACACTGTGAGTGGTGCCAATGCCGTGAGAAAACCTCACCAACGCCAGAGTGAGAAAACTTCACCAACTCCGTGAGTGGTCGCAGAGAGCTTCCCCAGATCGAAGAAAACTTCACCAACACTGTGAGTGGTGCCAGTGCCGTGAGAAAACCTCACCAATGCAGGAGTGAGAAAACTTAACCAACTCCGTGAGTGGTCACAGAGAGCTTCCCCAGATCTGAGAAAACTTGAAATCAAATCTGAGAAATCAAACACTTCACCAACGTCACGAGTGGTCGCACAGAGCTTCATCAATCTTCAACAGGTGAATCTTCCATGGATAGTTGACGGTGGCAACGAAGGTGGTGAAATGACATTGGAAGGAGTTCAACGAGAAAGATGAATGTGTTGTTAGCTTTCTGGGTAGAATGGTCAACGAGAGGAGAGTTTTTTTTTTTTTTTTTTAATTTCTATTACTTAATCAATATGAAAATAAAGTTGATTGTTTTTTTTAATTATTTTATCAAGGGTAGAATGGTCATTTATAAAAAAATGACCGGTCAAAGGACCAAAACCAAAACAAATAACCAACCACAGATACTGTAATTGTAATTTCGTCTTAAAAAGGACTGAATCCATAATTTCTATATAACCACAGGGACGAAATTTGTAATTTACCCTAAAATATAATATATCAAAGGTTATCACAGGATAAACACAAATGTTATATATTATATATAAAGTGATGAAAAAGTTAGTCGTTTACTTGTTTGCCAGCTACATTTACCATTCGATGAACGAAAGAGTGTGATCGATTAATAAACTAAATAGTAAAAACTTTGTCATTTTAAAATAGTTTGAGACGAAATACAATTTTATGTTAAAATGTAGATAAAGGGAAGACGATCATAATGATATATTCGGATTTTTATAAAATATAACACATTAAAAGTTTTAATAGGAAAACAAAACAATAATATATTATATATAAAATAAAATATTTAGGCTGCCTACTTAATGAAAATGGTTCTGATGATTTAAGTTTTATATTAGAATGTAAGCAAAAATAGCACAATCATAATGATATATTTAAATTTTAATAATATACAATATATCAAAGTTATCATAGGAAAAGAGAAATGTAATATAATATATATAAAGTAATAAAATAAGTCAGCTGCTAGCCTCTCTGCTTGAGCTACCTGGCAGGTTGTTTATCTGTTCATTGAACACATGGAGTTTGTAAATAGTTGGTCATATTTAGTTAGCTGCATGGATACCTTCTTATTGAAAATGGTTCAGGCGGTAATAAATTTTACATCGGAACATAGATAAAAACAACCCAATCATAATGATATATTCAAATTTTTATAAAGTATAATATATCAAAAGTTGTTATAGAAAAACAAAAAACGTTATATATTATATATAAAATAATAAAATAAGTCAGCTGCTTACCTGCTAGCTTGAGCTGCTTGGCAGCCTGCTTTACTGTTCATTGAACGTTAACCAGGCATTTGAAAAATAGTAATATTAGTAATGAGAATTTCGTATATATTCTCGTAAATTCTAAATACGACGCATACGGTGAGATTTAAAAATTTAGATGGATATATATGTAGTAAGAAATTTATCAATGATATAAACATAATATTTAAAGTTTACAAGGGTTTATATGAATTTTTTTTTCTCTGATGTCTTTTAGTTTATAAACAGGGGTGTCCAGGAATTTTTGTTATCGGTGTCATAATTTAAATTAAGTTTAATACTTAGATTTCAAAATATTTTCTAACACGAATCGGGTTACCGAAGCGGGTTGCCAACACATAATTAACAAGTAATAAGATATTTCTAATTTAAAAAGTATAAAATACAATACCATTAAAACTTAAAACGAATAAGTATATTAAGTATTAGAACTCAGTATTATTTTTATATTCTGTTGAACTTTTTTAAAAAAAATTATGGTGTTAACGCCTTTTGTGGGCTAACTCAGTTAATATTATTATTGTTGTTTTTATGTACTGTTAGGCTTTTTTTTAAAAAAAAAATTAATTAAAACTAAGAATTATTTTAATAAATTCAAGTAATAAAAATAACAAATATAAATTAGATATGTATGTTATAATTTTATAAAATTTTCGTAGGTGTCACTTAAATAATATTTTAGGTGTCGCTCGGGTTTTTTGATACATACGTACCTTAGCATTTGAAAATTCATCGATGTGGAGTGATACCCATTGTTATTAATTAAATCCGCCCCGATATAGACATATAAATAGATCTTAAAACTGATCACGAATTTATTTTTTTAATTGTTTTATTATTGGTCTTTAGCTGATTAAATTAAAATTTTAGAATATTTAGTTGCTTTTATCCTATAATTATTATTTAATTAATGTATTACATTTTTATTAATTATTATATTTATTAAATTGAAAATAATGTATATATTAAATATTTAATTTAATTCTTAAATATTTATTTATTTAGGTCTCATTTTATAAAATATTTACATTTGTATATTGTTCATTATTGTTATTTTAACGGTGTTGATACATTTTCATCAATTACAGGCTTAAAATTTAAGCGTTTTCGATTTAAATATTTTATTAAATTAACGCATCACATTATATTATAATTTTATCAAAATGTATGAACTTATGTTTTAATGGAATATATCCTTTGGTTTAAAAAATATATGATTATGATAAATTTTGATGAATTTATTTTGTTAACACATTTCGATATAATTATACTTTTAAGGAATTTAAAACCTTAAAGTATTATTCGTTTTGATTAAATTATTTTTTTAAGTTATGTATTTTGATGTAACTATAACTTCCCATCGTAATTGAATATATCCTTCGGTTTAAAAAATATATGATTTTGATAAAATTTGATGAATTTTATTTTGTTAACACATTTCGATATAATTATATTTTTAAGGAATTTAAAACCTTAAAGTATTATTCGTTTTGATTAAATTATCTTTTAAAGTTATGTGTTTTGATGTAACTATAACTTTCGATGGAAACATAGAATTTTTGATTTAACAGACTACATAAACATAGTTTATATACAACACGCATACACATATTATTTAATGATAACCGTAAAGAAACGAGTTATTGAACACCTGCACGTTGTTGTATGGTCTAAAATATTAATTACAAAAATAAACATAAAAACAAACGAACAAACTTAGTGAAATCGGAAAGCTGATATAATTTCAAGAAACAAGACTAATGATGTTGTTAGTTGGTTTTATCGTTGGCTTTTTAGATTTTGCAGTGCTAAAATTACAAACAATGCCTTATTAAATTGGTTCAGAACCAGATGAATTAATAAATTATTTATAACCATAATTTGAAATTTTGATTGTTTAGGTTTAATCGTCAATTTTATTTGTTGGTTTTACGATCAAATCAAATAAATTTATAACGGTAATGTCTCCAATACACCGATTAACGTTATAATAGTAATGTTCAATGTTATACGTGATCATATTTAATAAAAAAAATCTAAATATTAAATAGTTACATTACAGTTATAAAACAATTTCATTAGAATTTTGTATTGTGCATTTGAATAATAAAGTGTCTTACATACAATTAAACATAACATAATAGTTTCAAAAGACAACTCCAAACATAAGTGTAATTAAAATCATAATTTTAAGTGTCTAATAAAAAATTATAATAATAAATGTTGTAAAAAAAAGACTAAACAAAAATTTATTAAAATAAAAGGACTAAATAAAAGGTAACGCAATGATAATGATGTTTTATGAAAAAAATTAAATTTAATACAAAAAAAAGAAGAACAAACGTCACTGAAATCCTTTCACGTCTTGGTCAAGTAATGACTCTAGCTTCATTCTCGCTTTGGGATCATCTCACCATGGTGGGTCTCGCTTTTCAGCTGCGGAAAGCTTCACTCCTTTCACTAATTGAAGACCAAGGAAAGAACTTCAAATGTGTAACCATTTAGCCATGGATGCTTACTCAATATCCTTGTACGAGTCCACAATCACTACACGAGATGAACCTTGGTGTGGTAATGTTCGTTAAAGCAGAAAAGAATAACAAAAAACCAAGAACACCACCGATTAACAACTAATAATTTCCATTAACCCTAATCGTTCACCCGTCAAAGACCAAAACTAATTACAACAACAAAAAATCTCACTACAAGAAAACCACTCAGTGATTTATACCACCAGGTATAATCACCATATCACCTATTCTATTACAAAGAATGATGAGAAATGATGTGCCGCTAGCACACATTAATTTTAATTAAGAAATAGAAATAAATAAACTAAAACTAGCGGACAAATAGACAAGTATCACCTATCGTATACTAGTATAGCTTACGTAAGTCCGGGTATCGAACTCAGTGACAATCTGGTGGAATGATGATAATAAGTCGTCGGTTAATAATTAGCTATGAATTCAGATTGGTTTAAACTACGATTAAACTAAATTAATGACCAAAGATTTATCAAAACTACACACACAATCCTAAGGAATTAAATACTAAGATTTTTGATAAAAGGAAACATGTAATCAAATGGGATCACTCCCCTAAACATTGGATGAACAATTTAAAGCGCAAATTAGATAATATATCAGTTATGATTCCAAGCAACAAACACACAAATCTCTAAGATATGTTTGATACTAATTTATCATAACAACCAATATTATATCCACTCAAATCTCTTATACATGAATACAATATCGATTTAGCATATGAACAATGATCATTTAACTATATGGATCTCTCGCTATAGCACAATAATCCCATAACTCACGACGTGAACACGAAAACCTCTTTTAAATGTTCAAAACTTGAGTTATGCAAATCCGAATGTTCACAACAAGTTTACGACTTTTGAAAGATGATTCGGTTAATACCAAATACATAAAATTCATGCTATATTCTCATAAAAACATAAATCCCCTCTTATGATTATGAAAACACCGATTAAACCTACTCTTTCACCATCTCTAGTAGAAAGATTCAACTTCACCAAAGTGTTTGGTTTATCAAAAACAAATACCAACTATTTCGAACTCTCGTTATGGAAATAATGAAGCATTCATAGCAAGTTTAACAAGTCTAAACATAACAACAAGATTTTCATTCAAAATACGCAAACTTCGATATATTATCCGATTACATACAAATATAAACCATCCAATGTCTAGGGTTTGCTACCCAAATGATTACATAGCAAAACTACTCCATGCTAATGGAGTAAAACATCATCATACAATAAGCAAGCCTTTCAAATATTAAGATAAACTTAAGTATACGAAAAACTCCCCTAATAACGTATGTTGATGAAGATGCAATCCTTTGAAACAAAACTCCAAGTTAGATGTCTTCCTTTGCCTTCCTTCTTCCTCAAGAAATCAGAGAAATGTGTATGAAAATTTTGATAAAAAAATCGTCTCCTTCATAAATGAGCAGAATCTTCCTTTTATAGGCTGGGGAGAACTCGCCGAGTACAGGGAAAGAACTCGCCGAGTTCATGTGCTGTCAGCATCTGATTTGATCTCCAGGAGGGGGAACTCGCCGAATTTGTGAAGGGAACTCGCCGAGTTCATGCGTTGTCGACTCCTTATTTGATCTGACATTTATCAGGAATATTCAGAAATTAAGTACTTTCAGGTGTACTCGCCGAGTACATAAAGGAACTCGCCGAGTTCCTCTTGGGAATTTGGTTCTGGAATCAGGTGAACTCGCCGAGTAGGCTAGGAGAACTCGCCGAGTTCTGAGCAGATCAGGTATTCTGTTTTGGTTTGAACTCGCCGAGTATGGAGGTGAACTCGCCGAGTTCTGCTTGTTTCAGCTCCTTGCAATCCAATTTATTCAACCAGCACCTGAAATGATAACATAAACCTATAAGATCGAGTTGGAGGCGAAAATCAACCAAAATGCTATGTAAAACACGGGATATCGTCCGATAAAACATGTACAAATTGGACGATATCAAACATTCCCACACTTAACCTTTGCTTGTCCTCAACCAACTCTTACACAAGCATATATATAGACTTAAAATTGAGAACGCATAAAAACTCGACAACTTTTGACAAAGAAAGAAAATCCTAAGGCATTTCCGACTTAATCGAACACATAGCTAGGAAAACAAAAATAACGTCAAGAAACATTTAAAACATAAAGTAGGGATAGAAGCTAAACATACTAAACTTTTTGAGAACAAAATAAACATGGCAGAAACTCACTAAATGAACACTCAACCCTCGTGTTTAGGTTGACAAAGTCTCTCAATTGTAACACATTGAATTATGCATGAACATAAGCTTGCTAGAGCCTCAAATCTACAACACTCGATCAAGAAATAAGCGAAAATCAAGAGGGCTTAAAAAGGGAAAGGAAAAGAGGGAAAAAGACTGAAAGAAAAGAAAGAGAGCGGCTAATAACACGAGGACCGGCTCGAACGGGAAAACTTTTCTTTTCCAACAAGTGTTGAACAAAACATTAGATACTTCTATCTTGACAATAATTTAGCAAATGCCTCTATGAGGCTTTCTTATTTGCTATACTTTCTTTGGATTTTTTTTTACGACGTGGACTTTGTCCACAATAACCTAACAACGGCCACCTCAACAATAAAGGCATACGCTCTTTTTTTTTTGAATTAACGGCAATTGGGTTAAGAAAGTAAAGATGGGAAAAATGGAATTGGAAAAGGGAATGGAAGCCAAAAGAAAGGCTTCCTAAATGCCTCTGTCATACAACCGCCTACAACTTGATCATTGTGTTTCCGAGATGTATCGCAAGAGCAAGTTCTAACATGCCTACAACAACCGACAATATCACACATAAAACCAAATGAATTGTGAGCACCTAAATAATATATGCTTAAAGCTCAATAAGGCACAGACGCTCACGAATGAAAGTTCTTAGTTGGGTTAAAATGTGCAAGCCATGCTAATTTTGAAAACAAACCTTTTAAAAATGAATTTCTTTTATCCCTAAACATGCTTAAATGGAACTCAAAATTTTTTTGCCTAAAAATATGAACAAATAAGTAAGAACTGCCACAAGATTTACATTCTAACAAAAGATGCGATGTGTGATAAACTATAAATATGTTGACATAAAAATCACTCAAGAACCATCAATGGTTCTTTTATTCCCACACTTGACAAGTATACATTGCCCTCAATGTAATAAACAAGTAAAAGAGCAAGTAAAGCAATGATAAATGAAGCAAGTGGGTCGAGAAATCTCCCTGAAATGCAAGAAGAGAGAACTCGAGAAGTGATAAACCGGAAGGCGCACCAACTTGGACAAAAATCTGTGCAGAAAGAAGTATAACGCAAGACAAGCATAGACAAGAAAATTAAACAACCATAAGAGAAGAAATTAAACAAAAACCAAAGCATTAGTAACAATAGAAATATAAAAGTAGTGGCAAGTAAAATAAATAACAAAATGCAGAAAAAGAAAAATTGTTCAAAGGCATCACGCCCATACAGTATAGATAACCAAATAAATAAAGGGGGATCAAATACAAGTCCATCAACAAAAGGCAACAAAAGCAGGAGTCAGTCATCTTCGGGTGGCGGTGGGGGATACTGGCGAGCGTCCCATGGCATGTAAGGATAATACTGATAAGGGGACGGGGCCGGAGGCTGCTGCAGCTGATACTCGGGAGGCTGAACACTAAAGAGACTATCCACGGACGTCTGAGTATGTTGCAAGTAACGTCCAGTCTCTTGGACCTGCTGATTATACACCGACCCGAAATGGTCGGTGTTGCTGAGGTTCTGCCGGAGCAGATGATTCTGCTCCTGCAGCAGGCCGTAGTTTTCTTGAAGCATATCCCGGTCTAAGGTCATGTGGGCAAAGCAGTCATCCAGCCTATCAAACCTAGCATCCCAAGGGTAGGGGCCCGGGCCGAAATTAAAGTAAGATGATTGGGATGGTTCTGGCTGCTGTGGCTTGATATCGTCCAATTTGTACATGTTTTATCGGACGATATCTCGTGTTTTATATAGATTTTTGGTTGATTTTCGTCCCAAACTCGATCTTATAGGTTTATGTTGTCATTTCAGGTGCTGGTTGAATAAATTGGAGCCAAAGATGCTGAAACAAGCAGAACTCGGCGAGTTCAGTAACATTCTCGGCGAGTTCAACCCAAAGCAGAAAAGCTGATCTCCGAAGAACTCGGCGAGTTCCCCTGAAACACTCGGCGAGTTCTCCCAATTACAGAACCGAATTTGCACTCTGAACTCGGCGAGTTCTTTATGGTACTCGGCGAGTACACCTGAATTCTGATTATTTCTGAATATTCCTGATAATTGCCAGATCGAATAGGGTGTCGACAACACATGAACTCGGCGAGTTCATGTACACTACTCGGCGAGTTCACCCTGTTTGAGATCTAATCAGGAGCTGACAACACATGTACTCGGCGAGTTCTTTTCATGTACTCGGCGAGTTCTTTTCATGTACTCGGCGAGTTCTCTCCAGCCTATAAAAGGAAGAATCTGCTCATTTATGAAGGGGACGAACTTTTACCAATTTTTACACACACTTATTTCCTGATTTCTTGAGCAAGAAGGAAGGCAAAGGAAGGCATTTACTTGGAGTTTTGTTTCTAAGGATTGCATCTTCATTATCATACGTCATTAGGGGAGTTTTTCTTGTATTTAAGTTCATCTTAATATTTGAAATGCTTGCTTATTGTATGATGGTGTTTTACTTCATTAGCATGGAGTAGTTTTGCTATGTAATCATTTGGGTAGCAAACCCTAGACATTGGATGATTTATATTTGTATGTAATCGGATTATATATCGAAGTTTGCGTATTTTGAATGAAAATCTTGTTATTATGTTTAGACTTGTTAAACTTGCTATGAATGCTTTATTATTTCCATAACGAGAGTTCGAAATAGTTGGTATTTGTTTTTGATAAACCAAACATTTTGGTGAGGTTGAATCTTTCTACTAGAGATGGTGAAAGAGTAGGTTTAATCGGTATTTTCATAATAATGAGAGGGGATTTATGTGTTTATGAGAATATAGCATGAATTTTATGTATTTGGCTTTTAACCAAATAATCTTTCAAAAGACGTAAACTTGTTGTGAACATTCGGATTTGCATAACTCAAGTTTTGAACATTTAAAAGAGGTTTTCGTGTTCACGTCGTGAGTTATGGGATTATTGTGCTATAGTGAGAGATCTATATAGCTAGATGATCATTGTTCATACGTTAAATAATCGATATTGTATTCATGTATAAGAGGTTTGAGTGGATATGATATTGGTTGTTATGATAAATTAGTATCAAACATAACTTAGAGATTTGTGTGTTTGTTGATTTGTAATCATAACTATTATATTATCCGATTTGCGCGTTAAATTGTTTATCCGATGTCTAGGGGGAGTGATCCCATTTGATTACATGTTTCCTTTTATCAAGAATCTTAGTAAACAATTCTTTAGGATTGTGTGTGTAGTTTTGGTAAATCTTTAGTCATTAATTTAGACTTTTCATAGTTAACCCAATTTAAATACATAGCTAATTATTAACCGACGACTTATTATCATCATTCCACCAGATTGTCCCTGAGTTCGATACCTGGACTTACGTAAGCTATACTAGTATACGATAGGTAATACTTGCCTATTTGTCCGCTAGTTCTAGTTTATTTATTTCCATTTCTTAATTAATATTAAGGTGTGCTAGCGGCACATCAAGTTTTTGGCGCCGTTGCCGGGGACAATAACGGTGATTTTGAAAATGGTTGAACGTTTCTATATTAGCGATCCTTTCGGGGATTTATCCCCGAAAGTTAATTTCATTGTCTTTATTTTATTGCATTATCAATTCTTGTTCGATATTACCCGTTTGGTTTTCCTTTCTCTTGTAGAAGTTTATGAACCGAAATCTCCACTCGGATCTAACCGAGCATTGACGGATCCGGAGAGATTGATTCGAAGGAAAAATAAGCAAAAGGAAGGAGAACCCTCGGTTGAGCAAGAAACACCATCAACACCACCATCCGCGTCGCCAATTATAATAGAAAATCTTGAGGCTTCGGGACAAAGAACCGAACCCAAAGTCGAAGCCAAGATGGCGGAGGAAGACAATCGAACCATGAGGGAACGTTCCAAGGCGACCAACATCGGGTCGGGGTCGGCAATCATACGCCGTCCGGTTCAAGCGGCACATTACGAGATTAAAACAAATTATCTCCAATACTTGAATCAAATGTGCCCTTTCGATGGACTTGACTCCGATGATCCGAATGCGCATCTTACACGGTTCTTGGACGTTTGCGATATGATCAAGATTCGGGAGATGCCCGAAGAATCCTTGTATCTTCGTTTGTTCCCATACACGTTGAGGGGAGCCGCACAAACGTGGTTTGAGTCACTTGCGCCACAATCAATCACAACATGGGAGGAACTTGTTGACCGGTTCCTAATGCGGTATTTCCCTCCCTCTATAACTGCTCGTTTAAAGAATGATATTAGTAATTTTTTGCAGGAGAGCGAGGAATCATTGTATGAAGCGTGGGAAAGGTACAAGGGACTTTTAAGGAAGTGTCCACATCACGGGTTGGACACGTACAATCAAGTTTACACATTCTATACCGGTCTTTTGATTTCAACGAGGCAAATTTTAGACTTGAATGCCGGTGGATGTGTAATGGATAATAAGCCAAGCGATGCTTACAAAGCGATAGAGACCGCGGCCACTAACACTCATGAGTGGCATTCTTCAAGGCATAGAGTTGTACGCGGTGCTTTAAAGCATGGAGATGAGGTGAGTACTCTTAAAGAGGAGGTTGCTAGGATGGGTAAACAAATAGTCCAACTTCAAAACCTAAGATTAGCAAGTAATGTGTGTCAATTGTGTGACGGTCCTCATACCGCAAATGAGTGCACCAAGAGGTTGACACTTCTTAGTAGACAATCCACCATTAAGTCTATTCAAGAAGTGTGTCAACTTTGTGGAGGACCACACACGGCAAGGGATTGTGGGAGTGACGATGCGGAAGAAACATTGGAAGAGGATGTTTTGTATTCGTATGGTGATAGATTTGACAATCAAAAGGGGAAGCTAGCTTTTCAACCACCACCTCAACAATACTATAATCCCAATGTTGACAATCGGAATCATCCAAATTTCCGATGGCGTCAACCAAACGACCAAGCTCCGGCGGTACCACCGGGATTTGAGGGTGCTAGTTCTTCCAACCCCAACCAAAGAAACAATTCATACCAACCTCGTCATCCAAACACCGCACAATACCAATCCCGACAACCCAATCAACCAACCAACACATCGCAACAACCATACCAAGCTACAAATACTACCGCTCCATCAACTGAGACCAAGCCCACCCTTGAAGACATAGTGAGGGGACAACAAGCTTCCATTCAAAATCTCGAAAAGCAAATGGGGCAACTCACTCAATTACTTCTTGATAAGGAAAGGGAGAAGGGTACATTGCCTTCCAACACGGAAGTCAATCCGAAAGAGCACGTCAAAGCAATCAGTTTGAGGAGTGGTAAAATTCTTGACCCTATTTCTAATTCGGTTTCAAATGATCTTGTTGTTGATGATGTGCAGGTTGAACCGGAAGAGGAGGCACCAAAGGTCGAGGCACAATCTTCAAGCCCACCAAGTACCGTGCAAGTCCAACCTCCTATCGCAAAAGAAATCCCGATCGCCAAGCCGAAGGCACCTTTTCCTAGTCGGTTAAAAAGGGAAAAGGATGAGGCCCAATTTCACAAATTCCTTGAGCTATTTAAGCAATTGCATATTAATTTACCTTTTATTGATGTTATCTCACAAATGCCTACTTATGCTAGGTTTCTCAAGGATATCATCACCAACAAGAGGAAGCTCGAAGGAATCTCGACTGTGGTAATGAACGAGGAATGCTCGGCGGTGCTTCAAAATAAACTACCTCAAAAGCTAACGGACCCAGGGAGTTTTACTATTCCTTGCCACATTGGTAGTTTAGTTATCACGAATGCACTTGCGGATCTCGGGGCAAGCATAAATTTGATGCCCACTTCTTTATATGAAAAATTGCATTTAGGAGATCCACAACCGACTAAAATGAGCATTCTATTGGCCGATCGGTCAATAAAGTATCCAAGGGGAGTAGTTGAAAATGTGCTTGTTAAAGTTGATAAATTCGTGTTCCCCGCGGATTTTGTGATCCTAGATATGGAAGAAGATAGCCGTGTACCCCTTATCTTAGGGAGGCCATTCTTGGCCACTTCACGAGCTATCATTGATGTGTTTGATAAAAAGCTTACATTGAAGGTCGGTAATGAGTCCGTCACATTTTCGATTGATAAGGCCATGCAACATGCATCATTTATGGATGACACTTGTTACCACGTGCACGCATTTGAAGAAGCTTTTGATTTTTATTTTTCATCTCTTTTGTCATACAACTCCAAGGACATCTACTCAATAGATGAAGGGAAAAAGATTATTGATTTTGAAAAATTTTTGGAAGAGTCGACACCATTGTCGACCGTTGATCCACCCCTGTTTCCTTTGGATGTTGATTCCGTCTCTCATGATCATAATTCTTGTCGGGTTAAGTCATCTCTGGAAGACCCACCAATTCTTGAGCTCAAAGAGCTCCCAAGCCATCTCGTGTATGCATTCCTACTTGAGGAGTCTAAGTTGCCGGTTATAATTTCATCGAGTCTTTCGGGCGACCAAAAAATTAGACTCCTCGACATTCTTCGAGCCCACAAAGGGGCAATAGCATGGAAAATTACCGACATCAAGGGTATTAGTCATTCGTTTTGCACTCATAAAATTTTGATGGAGGAGGACTACAAACCCGTTGTCCAAAGACAACGTCGTTTGAACCCAAACATGATGGAGGTGGTTAAGAAAGAGGTAATTAAGCTTCTTGATTCCGGGTTGATATATCCGATCTCGGATAGCCCGTGGGTGAGTCCGGTACAGGTCGTGCCCAAAAAAGGTGGCATGACTATCGTTCATAATGAAAACAATGAGATCATACCGACGAGAACAGTAACGGGATGGCGAGTATGCATCGATTATCGCAAACTCAATGACGCCACCCGTAAGGATCACTTTCCTTTGCCGTTCATGGATCAAATGTTAGAACGATTGGCCGGAAATCAATTCCATTGTTTTCTCGATGGGTTTTCGGGATATTTTCAAATTCCCATCAAACCCGATGACCAAGAGAAAACAACTTTCACTTGCCCATATGGAACGTATGCTTATCGCCGGATGCGTTTCGGGTTGTGCAACGCACCCGCCACTTTCCAAAGGTGTATGATGGCAATTTTTCATGATATGATTGAGAGCTTTATGGAAGTTTTCATGGACGATTTTTCGGTCTATGGAGACTCATTCGATTCATGCCTAGCAAATCTTGATCGCATGCTTGCTCGTTGTGAGGAAACAAATCTCGTTTTGAATTGGGAGAAGTGCCATTTCATGGTACAAGAGGGTATTGTCTTGGGACACAAGATCTTAAGTGTGGGAATTGAGGTAGATAGAGCCAAAATTGATACTATCTCGAAGCTTCCTCCCCCCACAAATGTGAAAGGCATTAGAAGTTTTCTCAGTCATGCGGGTTTTTACCGTCGGTTTATTAAGGATTTTTCAAAGATTACACGCCCGATGACCCAACTTCTCGAAAAGGACACCCCGTTTGTCTTTTCCAAAGAATGCCAAGAATCTTTCGAACTCCTCAAGGATAAGCTCACACACGCTCCTATCATGATAGCTCCCGATTGGTCCCAACCTTTCGAGCTTATGTGTGATGCTAGTGATTTCGCCGTAGGGGCCGTTTTGGGCCAACGAGTCAATAATCACTTCCAACCGATTTATTACGCAAGTAAGACGCTAACGGATGCTCAAGAGAATTATACTACTACCGAGAAGGAACTTCTCGCCGTTGTCTTTGCGTTCGATAAATTCCGGTCTTACCTCGTTTTGTCCAAAACTGTTGTTTACACCGATCATTCGGCTCTTCGGTTCTTGTTTTCTAAACAAGATGCCAAACTTCGTCTTATCCGTTGGATTCTTCTTCTACAAGAATTCGACATCGAAATCAAGGATAAGAAAGGAGCCGAGAATCTCGCGGCCGATCACCTCTCCCGTCTTGAAAATCCAAATCTTGAAGGGCTTCATGATTCATCCATCAATGACAAATTTCCGGATGAATCCCTGATGAAGCTAGTTGTTGATTCCGAGGCTCCTTGGTTCGCTGACATTGCCAATTATCTAGCTTGTGGTATAATAGTGAAAGGCATGTCGTTCCAACAAAAGCGAAAGCTTCTCTCCGATCGCAAATATTATTTTTGGGAGGACCCTTTTCTTTTTCGAGTTGGCGCGGATCAAGTGATTCGCCATTGTGTGTTTGGCAAAGAGTGCCAAGAAATACTCCATCACTGTCACATTGGACCGACCGGTGGTCATTTGGGCCCAAGTAACACCGCCAAAAAGGTGTTCGATTCGGGTTTCTATTGGCCGACCATTTATAAAGATTCATACTCCATGGTCCAAACTTGTGACCAATGTCAAAGATCCGGAAACATCTCCAAACGAGATGAAATGCCCCAAAATCCGATTCAAATTTGTGAGGTCTTTGATGTTTGGGGGATCGATTTCATGGGGCCGTTCCCCCCTTCTCGTGGAAATAAGTACATTCTTGTGGCCGTTGACTATGTTTCCAAATGGGCCGAGGCTCAAGCTTTGCCCTCAAACGATGCCCGAGTTGTACTCAAATTCTTGAAAAAGCTCTTCTCCCGGTTTGGTGCTCCTAAGGCCTTAATTAGTGATCGTGGAACACACTTCTGCAACTCACAAATGGAAAAGGCCTTAGCTCGATATGGTGTGAAACATTGCACCGGCACTTCATATCACCCACAATCAAGTGGGCAAGTCGAGGTCACGAACCGTGGATTGAAACGAATCCTAGAGAAGACGGGTGGAAACAACCGTAAGGAGTGGTCCGATAAGTTGGATGACGCGCTTTGGGCGTTTAGAACAGCTTTTAAAACTCCGATCGGCACCACTCCATTTCGTTTGGTATACGGGAAATCTTGTCATCTTCCCGTCGAGATTGAGCATAAGGCATTTTGGGCCTTAAAAGAATGCAATCTTGATCTTTCCTTATCCGGTGAGCTACGAAAGGCTCAATTGCTTGAATTGGATGAATTACGACTCCAAACTTATGAAAATTCAAGCATTTATAAGGAAAAGACCAAAAATTTTCACGATGCTCATCTCAAGAATCGTTCCGACATCCGTGAGGGGGACCGAGTTTTGCTATTTAATTCTAGATTGAAACTTTTTCCCGGAAAGTTGAGATCTCGGTGGTCCGGCCCTTACACCGTCCATAAGGTATTCCCGTATGGCACTTTCGAATTGTTTGATCCTAACGGCAATGAAACCTTTAAAGTGAATGGCCAACGGTTGAAGAAATACTTCGAAAATTCGGAAGTTGTCGGTGAGGATGTCGAAGCCCTCACATTGTTGCGTATCGAAAATTAAAGAGGAGGCCGAGTCAAGCTTAAGACTCGCAGTTAAATAAGCATGTCATTTGATTATCGTTCATTGTTGTTTCATTTCTGCTTTTCTGTGTTTTAGAAATCGAAAAAGTCGGGGTTGTTGGTTTGGTTCATCTTGTTTTAATTTTCTGGGTTAGATAGTGCAGTTCTGGCCGAGTTCATCACATACTCGCCGAGTTCCCCCACTGATTTTGCATTCTGATTTTGTCATACTCGCCGAGTTCATGTCACGTACTCCCCGAGTTCACTTTAAAATTAACATTCTGTAAAATGGCAGAACTCGCCGAGTTCGGGCCCATACTCGCCGAGTTTGTGTATATGCACTCACTGTAACTCGATGCTCTAAAAAAAATAAAAAAAAAATTATTTAATTTCTGGTCAAATAGAGCATCTCGAGGCTTGCTGCTGACACCCGTGACAGAACTCGCCGAGTTCTCGGCTTACTCGCCGAGTTCTCGGCCGCGCATAACCCTACTTTCAGTTTTAATTTTTTTTCATTATTTTGAAAACCCTCTCAACTCCTCCTCTCTTCTCTGCGCCGACAGCCCCCCAAAACCCACCAAAGTTCTCCGTTTTTGGCTAGTTTCTCGCCAAATCTTCGTAGGTTTGTTTCCCTATTGTCAAATACAAGTGTGGGAATCGTTTTCGGGTGTTTTTGAGTCATCTCCACCGTCATCCGCCGTCGTCCCGCCGCCACCGCCTCGCCGGAATTTCGCCGGATTTTCTACAACTTCTACTCCTCCATCTCATATCTATTTCTCGGTACATTCCTTGTTCCTTGTAACGAAATTGCAAGAATTTCTCATGCTAAATTTTTATTTTGTTTTATTTTCTTTCTTTTTAGTGTATTTTTGTTGAATATTCATGTTAATATTCTACATTCTTGTGTTGTGTCGTGTTTAGTTTATAATTTTCTTGCTAGTTGGTGCATTTTTATTTTCTTAGGTTAATTTATTTGTTTAGATTTGAAGAATTTTGTGGTAGATCTAGCATTTTCGTATGTGTTAGGTAATTAAACTTTTATGTTTATTTTTAATTGTGTAGTAGTTTAGTTTAATTGTTTTGTTTTTAGAAGTTTCTTATAATTTTTGTGTTTAGTAACTTTAAAGTATGTATGTTTAGGCTAGATTTTTATTTTTGTTCGTTAATTGTTAGTTGATATTTTGGTAAGTATTGTCAACTTGCAAAGTTTCATGTTTCTTTTTATTTTTGTTCTCATAGATCATTTGTGTTTTTCAAAATTTCATGTTTTCAAATTCACATTATTGAGTTCTGTGTTGTACGTGTTATTGCATGCAATTATGTTTTGTCGTGTAGCTATTTTTAGGTTGTGTCTTTGTCGTCTAGTGCATGCATAGTATCTTATTTCAGTACTTAGTTTATTTTTGTTTAGCTTTCTGTGCCTTGTGATTTTTATTGTTGTGGATAGTTTCTTCTTATTTTTAGTTTATCCTTGCATGAGAGATCACTTTGGGATTGCCAATTGGAAAGACATATGTCTTCTTGCTTTTCACGCATGATATGTTGATTGAGTCTTGTAGTTGTCGTTATCTCGGTTTTATTGTAAGATGTCGGGATGTAGTCCAAAAAAATAAGTGTGGGAATGGTTGTACTAGATGCTGTGGTTTTCTTTAGCCCTTCATAATTTTAATGCTAAAGTGTTGCTCAAATGCTCACCCTCGCTCCTCCATTATGATACAGATATGTCGGGCGCACCGAAACGTGGTCGAGCAAGTACTTCGCGCCAACGGGCACCCTCCCCGGATTCGGACTCCGGTAACGAGGAACTTCAAGTGCGGATGATTTATAACCCCAATCATCCGTATTTGACTTTTTCCGGAGTCCTGAATGCACAACGGCGGGAATATCGGGAGTTGCTGCTTAGCCTGGCGAGTCGAGAACTCGACTCAGGGAGGTACCTGAATTGGGACTTCCTGGGTCGGGTTCAATGCGATCCGCCCCGTCCGAACCTCCCGGAGCGATTGGAGGCCACGTTTTTCGTTGTGCATGGAGCATTCACGTCCCGGGCCTGGTTTAATCTTGTCAATATAAGAGAGCCCGTGTATGCCGAGTTATGCTTAGAGTTTTTCTCGACATACTCTTTTAACGAGGCCATCACCAATATGAAGGCCCGGGACACCGTCCATTTCAGGCTCGGGGGAGCGAGCCGAGGTATGTCTGTGCTAGAGCTGTGTCGGCGTTTGGATCTTTACTCGGATTCAGATGTCCGAAATCCGGATTTTGATGACTACCTGTCTGTGGGGATTAGGAAGGCACCGGCGACTTTTGATTATGCCGGTTTCTGGGGCGATATCGCCTTGGGTAACTACAATGTATCACGGGCCTACGAGTCCAAGCTTCGCGATCCCTTCCATCGGCTTCTTCATCGTTTCATCACTGTTGACGGCTTCATTAGGAAGGAGGGTCAGGAAAAAATTACAAAGCCTGACCTTTGGTTACTTTACTCCCTTCTTCATCAGGAAGAATTCGTGTCCCTCCCTTACCAGTTGGCGGTGTATTTTTTGCACGTCGCCACGGGTCGCACTGGAGCCAGCGCCGTATGCGGCGGGCGGTTTATTACCCGCCTGGCTCAATCGTTTAATTTGCTAACCCCCTCGGTGCTCCGAGGGCTCAGAGAGAGCGATCCGGCAGGGGACACGGATGAGTTATACTTCCGGCGAGCCAAGGTCTCGCAGATGCCTTTGGGACGCGAAGAGCTGATACTGATGTGCCCGGTCCTTCCCCCGAACTATGTTCCTCCCCAGCGACAGCAACAGCAGCAGTTCCAGCAGCAGCAGCAGCAGCAAGAGCCACAACAGCAGCCGGAATCATCCCAATCATCTTACTTCAATTTCGGCCCGGGCCCCTATCCTTGGGATGCTAGGTTTGATCGCCTGGATGACTGCTTTGCTCATATGACATTAGACCGGGATAGGCTTGAGGAAAATTACGGCCTGCTGCAGGAGCAGAATCATCTGCTCCGGCAGAACCTCAGCAACACCGACCACTTCGGGTCGGTGTATAATCAGCAGGTCCAAGAGACAGGACGTTACCTGCAACATATCCAGACGTCCGTAGACAGTCTCTTTAGTGTCCAGCCTCCCGAGTACCAGCTTCAGCAGCCTCCGGCCCCGTCCCCATATCAGTACTTTCCTTACATGCCATGGGACGCACGCCAGTATCCCCCGCCGCCGCCCGAAGATGATTGACTCCCAGTTTTGTTGCTTTTTATTGACGGACTTGTATTTGATTCCCCATTTATTTATTTGATTGTCTGTACTGTACGGGCGTGATGCCCTTGAACAATTTTTATTTTTCTGTGCTTTGTTATTTAATTTACTTGCCAGTACTGTTATTTAGTCTTTTGTTGCTAATGCTTAGGTTTGTAATTTATTCTCTTATGCTTGTTTTAGATTTTTGTTTATGCTTGTCTTGCATTCTATTTCTTTCTTGCACAGATTTTGTCCAAGTTGGTGCGCCGTCTGGTTCATCACTTCTTGAGTTCTCCCTTCTTGCCATTCAGGGAGATTTCTCGACCCACTTGCTTTTATCATTGCTTTACTTGATCTTTTACTTGTTTATTACATTGAGGGCAATGTATTTTTGTCAAGTGTGGGAATAATCGAACCATTGATGGTTCTCGAGTGATTCTTATGTCAAGCATATTTATAGTTTACCACACATCGCTTCTTTTGTTAGAATTTAAAATCTTGTGGCATTTCTTACTTATTTGTTCATATATTTAGGCAAAAAAAAAAAATTTTTTTTGAGTTCCTTTTAAGCATGTTTAGGGATAAAAGAAACTCATTGATAAAAGGTTTGTGTTCAAAATTAGCATGGCTTGCACATTTTAACCCAACCAAGAACTTTCATTCGTGAGCGTTTGTGCCTTATTGAGCTTTAAGTATATATGATTTAGGTGCTCACAATTCGTTTGGTTTTATGTGTGATATTGTCGGTTGTTGTATGCATGTTAGAACTTGCTTTTGCGATGCATCTCGGAAACACAATGATCAAGTTTTAGGCGGTTGTATGATAGAGGCATTTTTGCGAAGCCTTTCTTTTGGCTTCCTTTTCCTTTTCCATTTTCCCATCTTTTCTTTCCTAGCCCAATTGCCGTTAATCCAAGGAAAGAGCGTATGCTTTTATTGTTGAGGTGGCCGTTGTTAGGTTATTGTGGACAAAGTCCACGTGAAAAAAAAATAATATATCGAAAGAAAGTATAGCAAATAAGAAAGTCTCATAGAGACATTTGCTAAATTATTGTCAAGATAAAAGTATATAATCTTTTGTTCGACTTTTGTTGGAAATGAAAAGTTTTCCAGTCGAGCCGGTTATCGTGTTTTTAGCCGCTCTCTTTCTTTTCTTTCAGTCTTTTTCCCTCTTTTCCTTACCCTTTTCAAGCCTCTTGATTTTCGCTTAGTTCTTGATCGAGTGTTGTAGATTTGAGGTTCTAGCAAGCTTATGTTCATGCATACTTCAATGTGTTACAATTGAGAGGCTTTGTCAACCTAAACACGAGGGTTGAGTGTTCATTTAGTGAGTTTCTGCCATGTTTATTTTGTTCTCAAAAAGTTTAGTATGTTTAGCTTCTATCCCTACTTTATGTTTTAAATGTTTCTTGACGTTATTTTTGTTTTCCTAGCTATGTGTTCGATTAAGTCGGAAATGCCTTAGGATTTTCTTTCTTTGTCAAAAGTTGTCGAGTTATTATGCGTTCTCAATTTCAAGTCTATATATATGCTTGTGTAAGAGTTGCTTGAGGACAAGCAAAGGTTAAGTGTGGGAATGTTTGATATCGTCCAATTTGTACATGTTTTATCGGACGATATCTCGTGTTTTATATAGATTTTTGGTTGATTTTCGTCCCAAACTCGATCTTATAGGTTTATGTTGTCATTTCAGGTGCTGGTTGAATAAATTGGAGCCAAAGATGCTGAAACAAGCAGAACTCGGCGAGTTCAGTAACATTCTCGGCGAGTTCAACCCAAAGCAGAAAAGCTGATCTCCGAAGAACTCGGCGAGTTCCCCTGAAACACTCGGCGAGTTCTCCCAATTACAGAACCGAATTTGCACTCTGAACTCGGCGAGTTCTTTATGGTACTCGGCGAGTACACCTGAATTCTGATTATTTCTGAATATTCCTGATAATTGCCAGATCGAATAGGGTGTCGACAACACATGAACTCGGCGAGTTCATGTACACTACTCGGCGAGTTCACCCTGTTTGAGATCTAATCAGGAGCTGACAACACATGTACTCGGCGAGTTCTTTTCATGTACTCGGCGAGTTCTTTTCATGTACTCGGCGAGTTCTCTCCAGCCTATAAAAGGAAGAATCTGCTCATTTATGAAGGGGACGAACTTTTACCAATTTTTACACACACTTATTTCCTGATTTCTTGAGCAAGAAGGAAGGCAAAGGAAGGCATTTACTTGGAGTTTTGTTTCTAAGGATTGCATCTTCATTATCATACGTCATTAGGGGAGTTTTTCTTGTATTTAAGTGCATCTTAATATTTGAAATGCTTGCTTATTGTATGATGGTGTTTTACTTCATTAGCATGGAGTAGTTTTGCTATGTAATCATTTGGGTAGCAAACCCTAGACATTGGATGATTTATATTTGTATGTAATCGGATTATATATCGAAGTTTGTGTATTTTGAATGAAAATCTTGTTATTATGTTTAGACTTGTTAAACTTGCTATGAATGCTTTATTATTTCCATAACGAGAGTTCGAAATAGTTTGTATTTGTTTTTGATAAACCAAACATTTTTGTGAGGTTGAATCTTTCTACTAGAGATGCTGAAAGAGTAGGTTTAATCGGTATTTTCATAATAATGAGAGGGGATTTATGTGTTTATGAGAATATAGCATGAATTTTATGTATTTGGCTTTTAACCAAATAATCTTTCAAAAGACGTAAACTTGTTGTGAACATTCGGATTTGCATAACTCAAGTTTTGAACATTTAAAAGAGGTTTTCGTGTTCACGTCGTGAGTTATGGGATTATTGTGCTATAGTGAGAGATCTATATAGCTAGATGATCATTGTTCATACGTTAAATAATCGATATTGTATTCATGTATAAGAGGTTTGAGTGGATATGATATTGGTTGTTATGATAAATTAGTATCAAACATAACTTAGAGATTTGTGTGTTTGTTGATTTGTAATCATAACTATTATATTATCCGATTTGCGCGTTAAATTGTTTATCCGATGTCTAGGGGGAGTGATCCCATTTGATTACATGTTTCCTTTTATCAAGAATCTTAGTAAACAATTCTTTAGGATTGTGTGTGTAGTTTTGGTAAATCTTTAGTCATTAATTTAGACTTTTCATAGTTAACCCAATTTAAATACATAGCTAATTATTAACCGACGACTTATTATCATCATTCCACCAGATTGTCCCTGAGTTCGATACCCGGACTTACGTAAGCTATACTAGTATACGATAGGTAATACTTGCCTATTTGTCCGCTAGTTCTAGTTTATTTATTTCCATTTCTTAATTAAAATTAAGGTGTGCTAGCGGCACATCATGACTCTTGCTGCTGCTGCTGTTGCTGTTGCTGGGGCTGCTGCGGGGGAAGGACTGGGCACATCAAAATCAGCTCCTCACGACCTATAGGCATCTGCGTGACCTTTGCTCTCCGGAAATAAAGCTCATCCGTGTCTCCTGCCGGGTCGCTCTCTCTAAGCCCTCGGAGCACCGAGGGGGTTAACAAATTGAACGATCGAGCCAGGCGGGTAATAAACCGCCCGCCGCATACGGCGCTGGCTCCAGTGCGACCTGTGGCGACGTGCAAAAAGTACACCGCCAACTGGTAGGGTAGAGACACGTATTCTTCCGGGTGAAGAATAGAATGCAAGAGCCAAAGGTCAGGCTTGGTGAGCTTTTCCTGACCCTCTTTCCGAATAAAGCCATCGACTGTGATAAATCTATGCAGAAGCATATGAAATGGGTCGCGGAGCTTGGACTCGTATGCCCTGGATACATGGTAAACACCCAAGGGCGATCTCGTCCCAGAAACCGACATAGTCAAAATTCGCCGGCGCCTTCCTAACCCCTCCAGAAAGATAGTCATCGAAATCCCGATGTCGGACATCCGAATCCGAATAAAGATCCAGACGCCAACACATCTCCAGAACAGACATAGACCGACTCGCTCCTCCGAGTCTAAAACGGACGGTGTCCCTGGCCTTCATATTAGTGATGGCCTCGCTAAAAGAATATGTCGAGAAGAACTCTAGGCACAACTCGGCATATACGGGCTCTCTGATATTGACCAGGTTAAACCAGGCCCCGGACGTGAAGCCTCCGCGCACCACAGAAAATCCCGCCTCCAGCTGCTCGGGAATATTTGGATGAGGCGGGTCGCATTGAACCCGACCCAGAAAGTCCCAGTTTAGGTACCTTCCTGAGTCGAGTTCACGACTCGCCAAACTAATAAGCAACTCCCGAAATTCCCGCCGCTGTCCATTAGGGACCCCGGAGAAAGTCAAGAATGGATGACCAACATTATAGATCATCCTTATTTGGACGTCATCATTGCTGGAATCTGACCCCGGGGAGGGTTCCCGTTGGCGGGATGTGCCAGCTCGACCACGTTTTGGTGCACCAGACATATCTGTATCATAATGGAGGAGCGAGGGTGAGAATTTGAGCAAAACTTTAGCATTAAAATTATGAAGGGCTAAAGAAAACCACAACATTCAGCACACCCATTCCCACACTTATTGTTGGGACTAAATCCCGACATCTCACAAAAGAACCGAGATAACTACAACTACAAGACTCAATCAAACATATCATGCGTGAAATGCAAGAAGACATGTGTATTTCCAATTGGCAATCCCAAGGTGATCTCTCATGCAAGGATAAACTAAAAATAAGAAGAAACTATCCACAACAATAAAAATCACAAGGCACAGAAAGCTAAACAAAAATAAACTAAGTACTGAAATAAGACACTATGCATGCACTAGACGACAAAAGATACAACCTATAAATAGCTACATGACAAAACATATCTGCATGCAATAACACGTACAAAACAGAAAACAATAATGTGAACTTAAAAACACGAATTTTTTTTTTGAAAAATAAAAGTTATCTACAAGAACATAAATAAAAAGATACATGATAATTTTGCAATTTGACACTAATTACCAAATTATCAACTAACAATTAACGAACAAAAATATAAACCTAGCCTAAAAATACATACTTTAAATTTGCTAAACACAAAAATTACACGGAACTCCCAAATATAAAACCATTAAACTAAACTACTACACAACTAAAAATAACCATAAAAAAATTAAATAACTAACACATACGTAAAATTCAAGATCTACCACAAAATTCCTAAAATCTAAACAAATGAATTAAAATAAGAAGATAAAAATGCACCAACAAGTACAAAAATAAAAAATTAAGCACAACAAAAGAATTTCATATATTATCATGAACATTCAACAAAAACACACTAAAAAGCATAAAAAAAAATGAAAATTAGCATGAGAGATTCTTGAAATTTCGTTACAAGGAACAAGGAATGTACCAAGATATAGATATGAGAAGGAGGAGGAGTAGAGTTTGTAGAAAATCCGGCGAGGCGGTGGCGGCAAACGGCGGAGGACGGCGGAAATGATCCAAAAACACCCGAAAACGATTCCCACACTTATATTTGACAAAAGGGAAACAAAACTACGAAGATTTGGGGATAAACTAGCCAAAAACGGAGAATTATGGTGGTGGTGTGGTGGCTGTCGGCGCAGAGAGAGAGAGAAGAGAGATGAGAGGATTTTCAAAAAAAGTGAAGAAAAATGAAACTGAAATTAGGGTTATGTGCGGCCGAGTACTCGGCGAGTACCCAAGGAGAACTCGGCGAGTTCTTGTGCGGGTGTCAGGGGCAGACCTCGAGATGCTCTAACCAAAAATTAAATTAAAATTTAATTATTTTTTTTCAGAGAGCATCGAAAAGGTCAGTTCAGGTCCACATACTCGGCGAGTATGGGCCTGAACTCGCGTAGTACACCCAGGATCCAGAATGTTAATTTTGCCAAGAACTCGGGGAGTATTCATCCAGAACTCGGCAAGTTCACCGAATTTCAGAATCAAAATCAAGCAATGAACTCGGCGAGTAAGACCTGAACTCGGCGAGTTCAGTCCAGAACTGCACTATTTAACCCAGAAAATTAAACAAGATGAACCAAAACAACAACCACGAACTTTTTCGACCTTGAAAACACGGAAAAGCAGAAATAAAACAATAATGAATATAATCAAATGACATGCTTATTTACTTTCGAGTCTTAAGCTTGACTCGGCCTCCACTTTTTAATTTTCAATACGCATCAATGTGAGGGCTTCGACATCCTCACCAATTACTTCCGAATTTTCAAAGTATTTTTTCAACAGTTGGCCATTCACTTTGAATGTTTCAATGCCGTTAGGATCAAGCAATTCGAAAGTGCCATACGGAAATACCTTATGGACGGTGTAAGGGCCGGACCACCGAGATCTCAACTTTCCAGGAAAAAGTTTCAATCTAGAACTAAAGAGCAAAACCCGGTCCCCCTCACGGATGTCGGAACGATTCTTTAGATGAGCATCGTGAAAATTCTTGGTCTTTTCCTTATAAATGCTTGAATTTTCGTAGGCTTGGAGTCGTAATTCATCCAATTCAAGCAACTGAGCCTTTCGTAGCTCACCGGATAAGGAAAGATCAAGATTGCATTCTTTTAAGGCCCAAAACGCCTTATGCTTAATCTCGACGGGAAGATGACAAGATTTCCCATATACCAAACGGAATGGAGTGGTGCCGATTGGAGTTTTAAAAGCCGTTCTAAACGCCCAAAGTGCGTCATCCAACTTATCGGACCACTCCTTACGATTGTTGCCAACCGTTTTCTCCAAGATTCTTTTCAATCCACGGTTCGTGACCTCGACTTGCCCACTTGATTGTGGGTGATATGAAGTGCCGGTGCGATGTTTCACACCGTATCGAGCTAAGGCCTTTTCCATTTGGGAGTTACAAAAGTGTGTCCCACGATCACTAATCAAGGCCTTAGGAGCACCAAACCGGGAGAAGAGCTTTTTCAAGAACTTTAGTACAACCCGGGCATCGTTTGAGGGTAAGGCTTGAGCCTCGGCCCATTTGGAGACATAGTCAATGGCCACGAGAATATACTTATTGCCACGAGAAGGGGGAACGGCCCCATGAAATCGATCCCCCAAACATCAAAGACCTCACAAATTTGAATCGGATTTTGGGGCATTTCATCTCGTTTGGAGATGTTTCCGGATCTTTGACATTGGTCACAAGTTTGGACCATGGAGTATGAATCTTTATAAATGGTGGGCCAATAGAAACCAGAATCGAACACCTTTTTGGCGATGTTACTTGGTCCCAAATGACCACCGGTCGGTCCTATGTGACAGTGATGTAGAATTTCTTGGCACTCTTTGCCAAACACACAACGACGAATCACTTGATCCGCGCCAACTCGAAAAAGGAAAGGATCCTCCCAAAAATAATACTTGCAATCAGAGAGAAGCTTTCGCTTTTGTTGGAACGACATGCCCAGTGGCGGATCCAGAAATTTTTTTTATAGGGGTCGAAATTTTCCCGCTACGACAGTACGAGTGTTTGTGGTTGTATAAAATTTTTCAGACTTCAAAAGTTTGGGTCGGTTCATATTGATTAAATAATAAAATGAATATGTAAATGTAAATGTTACAACGTCATTAATTATTACATCATCATCCTAAACATTAACAAATTATTCTCTATCTATATATGGTGCAAATCAACACATTTAATCATTCATCATCAATTGAAGTGTACAAATACTTGTGAAATTTATGGAGAAATATTATAAGCTTGGTAACTTCCTTTTCAAAAATCAATTCATATTGTCTAATGAAATAAAAATTTGAACAAATGTAACTTGGTGTTAAATGTTAAACACTTAAAGTCTTAAACAAACAATAATCAAAATATCTAAAAAACTAAAACAATAAAGAACATAGCTACAAACAAGTAACAATAAAAATTCAAAAGAATTTTATGATAAATTAAAACTAACAAGTATATCGATGTCGAACTAAAAAAATTTATAAAAGTTATGTATTAACTATTAGGTTTGAGTATATTTTCTTAGATTTTGTAACAAAATGTTTTAAAATTTATAAAAACTAACAAGGATATTGGGGTCGAACATCAAAAATCATAGGGGTCGAAAATTTTTCAATTATATATATAATACGTAAATTACAAAATTTATCGGGGTCGTTTGACCCCTACCCCAACACTATGGGTCCGCCCCTGGACATGCCTTTAACCAATATACCTCAAGCTAGATAATTGGCAATGTCGGCGAACCAAGGGGCCTCGGAATCAACAACGAGCTTCATCAGGGATTCATTCGGAAATTTGTCATTGATTGATGAATCATGAAGCCCTTCAAGATTTGGATTTTCAAGACGGGAGAGGTGATCGGCCGCGAGATTCTCGGCTCCTTTCTTATCCTTAATTTCGATGTCGAATTCTTGTAGAAGAAGAATCCAACGGATAAGACGAGGTTTGGCGTCTTGTTTAGAAAACAAGAACCGAAGAGCCGAATGATCGGTGTAAACAACAGTTTTGGACAAAACGAGATAGGACCGAAATTTATCAAACGCAAAGACAACGGCGAGAAGTTCCTTCTTGGTAGTGGTATAATTCTCTTGAGCATCCGTTAGCATCTTACTTGCGTAATAAATCGATTGGAAATGATTATTGACTCGTTGGCCCAAAACGGCCCCTACGGCGAAATCACTAGCATCACACATAAGCTCGAAAGGTTGGGACCAATTGGGAGCTATCATGATAGGAGCGTGTGTGAGCTTATCCTTGAGGAGTTCGAAAGAATCTTGGCATTCTTGGGAAAGACAAACGGGGTGTCTTTTTCGAGAAGTTGGGTCATCGGGCGTGTGATCTTTGAAAAATCCTTGATAAACCGACGGTAAAAGCCCGCATGACCGAGAAAACTTCTAATGCCTTTCACATTTGTGGGAGGAGGAAGCTTCGAGATAGTGTCATTTTTGGATCTATCCACCTCAATTCCCACACTTGAGATCTTCTGTCCCAAGACAATACCCTCTTGTACCATGAAATGGCACTTCTCTCAATTCAAAACGAGGTTTGTTTCCTCACAACGAGCTAGCATGCGCTCAAGATTTGCTAGGCATGAATCGAATGAGTCTCCATAGACCGAAAAATCGTCCATGAAAACTTCCATAAAGCTCTCAATCATATCATGAAAAATTTCCATCATACACCTTTGGAATGTGGCGGGTGCGTTGCACAACCCGAAAGGCATCCGGCGATAAGCATACGTTCCATATGGGCAAGTGAAAGTTGTTTTCTCTTGGTCATCGGGATTGATAGGAATTTGAAAATATCCTGAAAAACCATCAAGAAAACAATAGAATTGATTTCCGGCCAATCGTTCTAACATTTGATCCATGAACGGAAAAGGAAAGTGATCCTTACGGGTGGCATCGTTTAGTTTGCGACAGTCGATGCATACGCGCCATCCCGTTACCGTTCTCGTCGGTATGATCTCATTGTTTTCATTGTGAACGATAGTCATGCCACCTTTTTTGGGCACGACTTGTACCGGACTCACCCACGGGCTATCCGAGATCGGATATATCAACCCGGAATCAAGAAGCTTAATTACCTCTTTCTTTACCACCTCCATCATATTAGGGTTCAAACGACGTTGTCTTTGGACAACGGGTTTGTAGTCCTCCTCCATCAAAATTTTATGTGTGCAAAACGAAGGACTAATACCCTTGATGTCGGTAATTTTCCATGCAATAGCCCCTTTGTGGGCTCGAAGAATGTTGAGGAGTCTAATTTTTTGGTCGCCCGAAAGACTCGATGAAATTATAACCGTCAACTTAGACTCTTCAAGGAGGAATGCATACTCGAGATGGCTTGGGAGCTCTTTGAGCTCAAGAATTGGTGGGTCTTCGAGAGATGACTTAACCCGACAAGAATTATGATCGTGAGAAACGGAATCAACATCCAAAGGAAACAGGAGTGGATCAACGGTCGACAATGGCGTCGACTCCTCCAAAAAATTTTCAAAACCAACAATCTTTTTCCCCTCATCTATTTAGTAGATGTCCTTGGAGTTGTATGACAAAAGAGATGAAAAATCAAAATCAAAGCTTCTTCAAATGCGTGCACGTGGTAACAAGTGTCATCCGTAAATGATGCATGTTGCATGGCTTTATCAATTGAAAACGTGACCGACTCATTACCGACTTTCAACGTAAGCTTTTTATCAAACACACCAATTATAGCTCGTGAGGTGGCCAAAAAGGGCCTCCCTAAGATAAGGCGTACACGGCTATCTTCTTCCATATCTAGGATCACAAAATCCGCGGGGAACACAAATTTATCAACTTTTACAAGCACATTTTCAACTACTCCCCTTGGATACTTTATTGACCGATCGGCCAATTGAATGCTCATTTTAGTCGGTTGCGGATCTCCTAAATGCAATTTTTCATATAAGGAAGTGGGCATCAAATTTATGCTTGCCCCGAGATCCGCAAGTGCATTAGTAATAACTAAACTACCAATGTGGCAAGGAATAGTAAAACTCCGTGGATCCGTTAGCTTCTGAGGTAGTTTGTTTTGAAGCACCACCGAGTATTCCTCATTCATTACCACAACCGAGATTCCTTCGAGCTTCCTCTTGTTGGTGATGATATCCTTGAGAAACCTAGCATAAGTAGGCATTTGTGAGATAACATCAATAAAAGGTAAATTAATATGCAATTGTTTAAATAGCTCAAGAAATTTGTGAAATTGGGCCTCATCCTTTTCCCTTTTTAACCGACTCGGGAAAGGTGCCTTCGGCTTGGCGATCGAAATGACAACATAAACCTATAAGATCGAGTTGGAGGCGAAAATCAACCAAAATGCTATGTAAAACACGGGATATCGTCCGATAAAACACGTACAAATTGGACGATATCAAGAAACTAAACCACAACTTACAACAAAGAAGACGATCAGAAGACTATAGGAACAAGACCAATGTATAACGAAACCTTTCTGATAAATGAGAAAGAAATATCAACTTACCTCTAGGGTTTCACCCAGCAAGCCTTTATATAGGCGTACAGGTAGAGAGAAAGCCATCTGCAAAAGAAGAGGAAGAAGAGGGTCGAGGCCCACCACCAGGCACAACTAAGCACAACCCCAAAAAGGGGCCCAAAACAACTTACAAACAATTAACGTGCAAGGAACAAATATTTTAACACCCCTCCTTAAGTTAATTATGGAAAGAATTTATCAAGCTCAATTTGTCATATAAAAACTCATGAGGCTGAACACTCAAAACCTTTTGTAAAAACGTCAGGTACATTATCAGAAGAACTAACTTTAAATGGTTGCACAATACCAGCCATAATTTTTACCCTTACAAAATAAAGATCAAATTCAAAATGTTAGTCCTCTCATGAAAAACAGGATACCAGCTATTAAAATTGTAGCTTTGTTGTCCATAAAAACCTTAACAGACTACTGAACAACAACATTTACATCTTGCAAAACTTTTATGACCAAAATAACCTCAGAAACAACAGAAGATAAAGCACGAAACTCAGCCTCAGCAGAGGAGCGAGACACAGTCTTTTGCTTTTTTACTTTTCCAAGAAATTAAGTTCCCATTTATGAAAATACAAAACCCAGTAATCGATTTTTTGAGCATCACAACCTTAGCCCAATCAGCATCAACATAAGCAATAAGAACAAAAACATCAGAACTTGAAGGAACAATTTTAAGACCTTTTCCAGATTCGTTTTTTAAGATACCGAAGAACTCTTAAAGCGCGTTTCAAGTGAGACTGCCTGGGGCTATGCATGAACTGACTAAGTTCATGCACCACATATGTAATATCAGGTCTGGTTAAGGTTAACTAAATTAATCTGCCTACCAATTTCTAATATTCAGTGACATTAACAAGCAAGGGATCGCTACTACCTTCATACCCTTTAGAGCTCATGCAAACAGATGGATCTATAAGATTTTGGACCGATTTGCGACCAAGCAACCCAAACTCAGATATAAGGTTCATACAATACTTATTTTTGGGACAAGCACAAGTTAGAATCAAAACTAATAACCTTAATGCCCTAGAAAATATTTCAAGGCGCCAAGATCTTTAATCTGGAACTGACTACCCAAAAAACTTTTAAACCTTTCATATTCATTTAACTCATTTCTAGTAATCACAATATCCTCAACATAGACTAATAAAGCAATAAACACAAAACTTTCCACTTTGACAAATAAAGAGTAGTCACTCTTACTTTGACAAAAACCACAACTTAATAACACTGAAGTGAGTTTTTCATTCCACTCTCTAGGGGCCTGTTTTAGGCCATATAAAAGATTTTATCAATTTACAAACTTTGGTTTCATTTTTGTCAAAGTATCCTAATGGCGGGGTCATATAAACATCCTCTTTTATTTCACCATATAAAAAAGCATTATTAACATCTAAGTGGAACAAAGGCGACTTATTGTTAACAACTAGACAAATTAAGGACCTTATAGTGACCATTTTAACTACGGGGGAAAAGGTTACATCAAAATCCAGCCCTTCACATTGACTGAAACCTTTGGCAACCAGTCTAGCCTTGAATCAATCAACCTCACCGGATGGCTTGTATTTAGTTTTATACATCCACTTGCAACCAATCGGCTTTCTGCCTTTTGGAAGATCAACCAGAACCTATGTTCCATTCCTGTACAGGGCCTCCATTTCACCATTCATTGCATCAACCCAATGTTGATGCTTGACAGCTTCCCAATAAGTGGAGGGTTCACTAGCTTTATTTAAGTTAGACACAAAGCAAAAATCCGAAGGACTCAGATTCAAGTAATTTACGACCTTTTTTATTCCATATTTAACCTTCCCTTCTATCACATATCCATTAAACTTTTTAGGGAGCACACCTTGTCTAGAGGACCTCCTTGTGGAGTCATTGCTGGTATTTTGATCCTCAGAACTCATCAGTTGTTGCATCTGTACTTGCCTCAAGCCCAATATTAATTATGTGTTCAGGGGGAAGATGATTGCCATCACCAACTTGGGGTGTTGCAAAATAATCTTCAAAGAAGTCTTCCCATTCATTTCTAGGCTCTACTCTAGTATCAGTACCTTCACCTTCTATGTTAAGATTGTCATCATTAGGTTGAGCCAAATTGTCATATTTATTAAAGAAATTTTTATGATTTAAATCAGATTCATCGTAAGAAGATTTTGACGTTCTAAAAGGAAATATAGTTTCGTAAATTTGAACATCCCTGGAGTAAAGGAATGCTCCTCTATCAACGCTCAATAACTTGTAGGCCTTTTGGACATTAGAGTAACCCACAAGGACACATTTTTCAGAACGAGGACCAAATTTGTCAGAGTTATTTAAAATCTTTGCAAAACCTAAACAACCAAAGGATCTCACATGAGTATCACTAGGCTTACACAGATACACACGTTCGAAAGGACATTGACCATTCAACACAGAGGAGGGCAACCTGTTAATCAGATATGTGGCAGTTACTATACGTTCAGACCACAAATTTAATGGTAATGCAGATTGGAATAAAAGGGTCCTAGCAACATTTAATAATGCCTGTGTTTCCTTTCAGCTACACCATTCTATTGGGGAGTGTAGGAACAAGAAGTTTGATGCACAATTCCATGTAGATTTAAGAACGTATTCATTTTGTTATTTTTAAACTCTGTTCCATTATCACATCGAAAGATCTTAACATGTTTTTCAAATTGAGTCTTAAGAAAATTAAAAAAAATTATTATATGATCAACAACCTCATCTTTAGACTTTAATAGAAACGTCCAAACCCCTCTAGAGAAGTCATCAACGATAGTCAAAAAATATTTTTAACCTTGTTTGCTTGGAACCCTATATGGTCCCCAAACGTCAAGCTAAACAAGTTCTCGCACAGAAGTTTTTTTGTGCTCACTTAAGGGAAATGGTTCCCTGACTTGTTTAGCAAGATGACAGACCTCACAAGGAGTAACATGTTTATATCCATCCAATTTCAGTTCGTTTTTTAACACAGTTAAGACATGGTCAGCCGGGTGACCAAGTCTATTGTGCCAAATATCATAAGAATGAACACTAACATTTACTCTGTTTAAATGATAAGAGTTACCTCTTGTATCAGATCTTAGGACATCTAGACCATCACATAGTCTACTAGTCACCAGAATATTTCTGGAGGTTAAATCCTGTATATAACAACAGGATTTATCAAACACTACATTTAAGCTAGTGTCTCTGACAGGTTGGGGCACAGATAATAGCTTAACAACATAGTCAGGAATAACAAGAACTCCAGATAACAAAATTTTATCAGTTAAAGGGAAATCTCCAATTTTGGAAATTTTTGCAACAGTACCATTAGGATGGGTGACAGTAAAATTTAAATCGAAAACATTAACAACATTAATCAGACTTTGATCAGAGTGTGTGTAGGTCCCAAGTGGTTTTCCAAGTATGTTGTTGTAAGCTGTAGAGGGGGGGGGGGGTGCATACAAACACACTTTTCTCAATGTTTGTATGTATATATCAACAAGTGTTAATTACAAACAAGTTTGAACTGCAGAATAGTTCAAACTGAGATGACAGAAACAACAGATAAACAACTGATCTAAGACACACTCAGACTAGTTACAATGAATTCACTCACTAAGATGCACTCACTGTTTTTACAAGATAGACAGCTTGAACAAGAACAACTTGGACACACTCAACTATTATTTTCTAAGCAGACTTTGCATGAAAACACAATTCTTTTGCACGTTCTGGATATCTCTCTCTTGGTTATCTCACATTCCTTAGAAGCTTCCTTTTATACTCTCTCAGAGAATACTGGTGAAACTTCCTCATTGGATGCAGAGATAGTGGAGTGCCTTTGCAAAAAGACAAGATACCTTTTCTGCACATTCTGACAAAACAACATTTGTCCTAATGTAACAGAATCTTTGTGTTTTTCAATTTGTCTCTGTTGCAGATTGGTTTACCTTCAAGAGGAATGTCAACTTTAATCCTTTCCTCTTTATGTATAGACATTTTGATATAAGAAATGGTCTGTCACCCATTTCAAATATCCACTTTGTCTTCATGTATCAGATTAGCTTGGGCAGTGTAAGCAGCTTCTGATTTTTCACTTTATCTTCGACTTGTAAACTGATCTTCACGTCCAAGACTTTACATGATGACATGGAAACATATTACATAGAGTGTATATCCTGTTCACAAAGAACAGGTTGCGTTCACAAAGAACAGGTTGTGTTCACAAAGAACAGAATACTTAGTTTTGGTCTAAGCTGCTCAATAGACATGAGCAACGTAGACAGTTTATGCCAAATCTGTCCAACAGATTAGGACAGCTTGGGCAATCTGCCTAAGTTACAACTAATGTAGCAGGGTGAGCAACTTTGTCTTATATTGCAAATCACTTATCAGGTTTCAATAAGGCATTAAGAGATCTTAAATTATACCCTTAAGTGTATCAAACATGTTTGATAAAAAATCTCCCCCTATGATATAGAGCAGGTTTGATTGATGCCTTTTTGTGACTAACAATCTTTTCCTATTTGCAATAATTAGCCTAAGCTGATACTATCAATGATCACTATATATATTTACATTACAGTTGCTGAAACTGAAAGTACAACATTGAAGTAAAGTAAACGATCAGTTTATACATACTGATATTGATTTAAACAACATATGTTTTTACACAAGTACAACTAATGTACAAAAAAAATTACAACAAATGTAAATAAGTACAACTAAAGTACAAAGAGAAGTTTCAACATATTTGGACTATTGAAGTTGGGAGAAGGTAATGGTAAGCCTGTCCAACTAATGGACAACTTCCATTCTTCATATACTCAGCAGTAGATGGACTTTGAAGTTGTTGTTGTTGTTGTTGTTGTTGTTGTTGTTGTTGTTGTTGTTGTTGTTGTTGTTGTTGTTGTTGTTGTTGTTGTTGTTGTTGTTGTTGTTGTTGTTATTGTTGTTCTTGTTCTGACTTCTGAAGATAATGTTCCATAGTTTCATCAATATCTTCTATCTCATTTCTTAGGAACATGAAGTCTGGACTGTTGAGCTCACCTCTTTCATAGAAAGCCTTAAGTTGTTCCCAGATGATGACCCTCGATTTTGCGTGCTGTTCAAAGGCATTTGAAAGTCTGAAAGCAATGACATGCTTAAGAACAGCCTTATGCAGATCTGAGGCCCTCTGGAAACACATTTTCTTTGACAAGGGCTCCAAAAAGAATACCCCTAGTTCAGGCTGTTCAATGAGTTTTCCCTCTTCAGGCTCAACTCCCTCTGGCAAGTGTGATCAATCCCTTTGATTTCAACAGTGTACCCTGTTCAATCATTATTATCAGCGCTTCCAGCTCCGTATCCTTTCTTTGTCTCCCTGGGCTTAATTTTGGGTTCCACTTGTGAGGTACCCTTGATTAGTTCTTCAAAGATCAAGCCCAAGTCTTTCAATTTTTCCATCAGCTTCTTAACATATGTCCTGACAGTTTTAGCAGTCTCACATTTTGATCTACTCAGGGCAACAGCCAATTCAACCCATTCTCTGTATCCCATGCAGACAACATCAGTGGACTCGTAGGCTTCTAATTCAGGACCATCAACACCTAGCCTAGTGATATGTAGTCTCCACTGCTTACTTTTTCTCGAGATGGGGACAACTTTGACAATAGTTTCCTTGGGAAGTCTTCTGTTTGCAACACCAAAGAATTTCTTTCTTGCCATATTCTCAAAATGGAATTGGGCTTTAACTATGAGGATACAGGCTTTGTTTCGGTCATCAAGACTTGTGAACTCTGCTCTTTCTCGGTCACTGACTCATTAGCAGCTTCTATCAGTTTCCTTTGAACATCAAAGGAGGGCATTTTGATTTTTCGTGCCTCCTTGGCTGCAAAGGCTTTAGCAGCTTTAGCAGAAGCTTCTTCCTTTTTATTTCTTTCAAGGATCTCAAGCTGCTCTTCTTTCCATTGATAATAAGTCTCCAGTGGAGTACCCATACATTTAGCTTGAGATTTGTTAAATTTTAGTTGAGCAGCTTTCAGAGAGTCAGTATCCACAGTGGCCTTGCCTTTCCCCTTTGCTGCCCTGATCTTGACAGTTTCAGTTTCCTATTCTTCTTCTTCTTCTTCTTCTTCTTCCTCTTCCAAGATTAAGTGTCTCCTTCTGCTTGGCCTGTCCTCAGGAATGGATTCCTCCCCTTTAGATGGTGTAGGGTGAGACATCCTCCTTGATTAGTGTTATAATTAATAACTCCAGGATCAACAAGCAACCATAAAATTATCATGCAATTAAATTGATAAACTTAAAACAGTTTTAAGTAGCTCAACACTAAAGCAAGAAAATGTAGAAGACTACAGTGTCACAGGCAAACTATTACAACATCCTTGATTGTTTTAAAAGCATAAAATCCCAGCCCCAAAGCTATGGTCTATATTTACCAAAGAGCTTCTAAGTCACCGGGAATTGAAATGAATGCTTAAGAAGAAGGCCAGCTACACCTTTTCATTTGCCTGAAAAACATTGAAAGTCAACGGGTAAGCTACGACTTAGTGAGATAACAGATTAATCATTCAACATAAATTTCTTTACAAACTAGTGTGAAAAAGGGCAGTTCACGCCCCATAACAAGTGAAAACCATGTAGTGCAAGCATGGGGTTTGGCAGTTCTAAAATGATGATCGGGGATGTGCCGAACCTGACCAGGAAAGTGTATAGGATGATCAGTCCCCGACAGTGGCCTGCTGTCAGCCCCAGTCCGGGCCACATCAGATTATGAAGTGTAATCATGATAGAACATGATCTCAGTGATGCACTTTCAAATGAATGCTGGCTACATGTTTGTTACATGTCAAGTACGAGTGTGCATCAATACAATGAATCATATGTGAGTGTCAAATGATGTATTTTGAACAACAAGTACATGCCATTGAAATATAAAATATGAATGCAAAGACAATAAATGTCCGAATATTAATCTATTACTCACAATGGTTTTATTCAGTGTAAATAGGCTCTGAATCAATGCGTGTTAGTCAACACCACAAATATTCTGTTAAGTCAATGTAATAGTGAATCAGTGTTAGTTTCAGCTTAAAACTTAATTTAGAAATTTAAGTTGAAATGAACCGAAATTCGGATCCCAACCGAATTCGGATGTACCCGAAATTCGGGTGGTCCGAGATCCTATACTAGAATTATTGCTTCAGTAACTCCCATCCGAAATTCGGATGATACCTTGATCCAAAATTCGGATGCATCCTCATCCGAAATTCTTGTCTTTTGACTTGTGATTCATCAAGTTTGCCATCCGAGATTCACATGATCCAAAATTCGGATGTGAACCGAACTCAGATGGATCCGAGATCTGTTCATCAGACCCGAGTTCATACTTATACAATTTCTACTATTTTTCAGATTTCACTTTTGGTAATTTATGCATGTTTTGTGACTGAAAACTAAAGATATAAGCTTAAATGTACCTTTTAACACTTTTTAACATAAAACATAACCTAAATATACCAAATCAGTCCCTTTTTGTCCGTTTTTATTAACTGTCGATGAACACACACACACACACACACACACACACACACACACTAAGAACACATAGTAAATTTCAAAATCGTACTTAGAGTTCGAATCAGAAGCTAAAATTTGGTACATAGCTTCACTATTGCTCGATTTAAACATTTCCACAATAATAAACAACATGCAATAAGATCCATAACCAGAATCAGTGATTCGGCTCTTCATAAAACCGAACACAAACCCACAATATTTTTAAGATTTAAGGATATTTACCTCGAATAAATTGTTGCAGTGATTATAGTCCCGTAATTGCAACTTGTATCCAACTTATATGCCTTCGGTGTTTTTGGTGTTCTTGATTTGCAATATGTGAAGAACCCGTGGGTTTTTAGAGAGAGACGGTGAGAGTTTTAGAGAGAGTGTGAGAAATGGAAAAATGAAAGATTTGTTCATTTTATTTATTTCTATTTTGCCCTTATTGCACTTAACACCCTCCAACTTTGTATATTTCTTATTTACACTATTTTAAATATCTGAACCGGTTTCACATTGTTATGCTTGCTCGAAAAACTACGATGAGGATTTCTCCTTATTATTTTCATTTTTTAAATTTGTTACACAGGGATGTTACACAGGGCTTGGAGATCCCACCTAAGTAGGCTGAGCTTCAGAGACCATGAAAGTACCTGCAGCAACACCAGTTTGTGAGTGACCAGCTGCTTGGCTTGCTAAAGTTGATTTCTCCTTCAAAGGAGATGAATATTTCTTCCCCTTGGACTTTATCTTCGAGGCAGATTTGGATTTCTCCCCCTTTGAAGGAGATGACACAGAGCCTTCAGTAGCAGTTCTTCCCGAAGGAACGAATCCAATAGGCTGGATAGCAGCAGGTTTTGTAACAGGTCTTGAACTAACCAGGCTATGCACTAAGAAACCCAGGTTGTCCTTAACCTCTGCAAGCTGGGTAACATAGGTTTGAAGAGAAGAAGAATGGGAAAGAAGGATGAGAGCTGGGAAATAACAGCCTTGTCAGTTTCTGTGAACACCAAACTTTGAAGCTGTGCAAGAGTTAGTTCAAGGGTTTCATGCATATCATCATAGCCTGATGCCATAAAATTTGACAAAGATACCACTAAGGCATATAGAGAGGCTAGTATGGAGGGTAGTGTGGTAGAGAAAGTTTCAGCAAGACCTGACAGTTGTTGAGAAACAGCTGCCAGGCTGGACACAGAGTCCTGTTGGTGAGCAAGAATTGATGATAGGGTGGATGAGAGTTGTTGCAGCTGTGCAGTGAGTGCAAGCAGCTGTGAGGAATGATCAGGTTGGGGAGCAGGGGTTGGAAAGGAAGTCCTGAACGAATAAAAAAAACTTTGAAGATGGGCAGACACGGAGTCTGCTATAGTAGAAGGGAAGGAAGTCATAGAGGTTTCCAAAGAACTAACTTTGTTGGACAGCAAAGACAGTTGGTCCTTCAAACACAGTTCCTTGGGGGATGGAGGTGTATGGATTGATTATTTGGATTGCATTGATGGGGATGAGTGTGATGGAGAGGATTGAGGAGTACGAGGGTCACTGGAAGACGGCAGAGGTACTTTAGAAAGCAGTTCCATAGCCTGGGCATAAGTTAAGTGACCCAGCTTGGAAAGATCAATGAAAACCTTCATCAGTGGTTGTATCTGCATCATGAGGTGAGGCACTTGGGGATGGTGGCCTTTCAGATCTCACTTGCATGGTAACACCTTCATTAAGACTAGGGGTGGTTCCCTCAGTAGTACCTTGGTTTGTAGGCACCTCTTCGTGGGGAGAGGGGATGTGCATTTCAACATCATCAATGGTGAAAGCTGATGATGGAATTTGCACTTGGGGAGTAGCTTCACCAGAGGGTTGTACTCATCACCTTGGGTTGTTGGTCCTTCAACAGTTGTGTCATGAGGAACAGAAGATGAAGGCTAACCTGCTGGTTGTTCTGTACTAGCAGCTTTGGCGCCTTATGCAGACTCAGAAGGTGTAGAAGAAATATGAGGTGGAGACTGTGTGGACTCAGTATGGAGTGGAGTGAACTCATGTCTTTCAATATCCCCAGCCTGTTGGGAGCTGGGATAGTGATGTGGTAGTCTCCTTTTGTACAACAGGTTCCTGTTGTGAGAAATTAGAGGGCTTAGGCTGACTTGGGGTTGACTTAGTTTGGAGTGAAGCCTGCTCCAAAGTGGCTGCACTTACTCCCAAAATAGAAGAAGCAAAGGTAGCAGGGGTTGCTTCATTGTCAACTGACTCTTGTTGGAAGGGGTCCGAGGGGCTAGTTTGGGTAGTGTAGGATTTCTTTTTGGCTAAGGATTTCTTTCTTAGCCTGGAGTATGATATAGTGGGGGATTGAGGAGAGGTGGTAGGATGTGCTTTTTGGACTGGTGGGGAGACTGGGCTAGAAACAGGAGGTTGTTACTGTTCCATAGTCACAGGTGCCACAGAGGCACCAGCCACAAAGGCTTCAGGTTCAACGGATGAACCAGGGTGACCAGCCTGCTCCCCCTCAGCCACTGAGGCTGAGGGTGCAGACTTAGCTGTTTTGGCCTTCTTGGTGACAGGCCCAACTTCGTTTGTCTTCAAGGCACGTTTTGCCTTTTTAGATTGTGATTTGATATTTCCTTTGAGAGCAATGATTGGATCCACCTCCAGAGTAGAAGGTCCTTCCACCAAACCAAGCAACCTCCTCATTGGAATTGATAGAGGAGGTTCATTATCAAGTACTGGGGTGTAAAATACCGTATTTCCTATAACAAAAAATACTGCAGTAGTCAAGAGAGGTTGGGAGTTGTAAAGGTGCTCACCACAAACGTGCTTGAAAATGAGGCTTAAAAACCTTGGATATTTGACAGCTGCTGGACGCTGTTCTTGTTGCACCAAGTTCCTCAGATTAAGGAATATCCATTTTCCCATGTTAATAGTGGTCCTATCCACAAGCTATAGGACTATAGGATATTCATCCCTGTTGAGTTGGTCAAACGAACCAACTTTGCAGCTTAAGCTCATCACCACTGAGGCGAAGAGAAAGCTGTAAGTTGGGGAGAGATCCCTCCGAAATAGAGTTGCACCGACTTTTGGTTCTGCTACACCACAGCAGCGTAGCCGATTGTCCATTTGCTCGTTCTCAGGCTGAGGTTTGTCATACCTCTCAGCAACTGGAAGATGGAGAATTTCCCTAAGGAGAGCAGTAGTTATTTCAACAGATTTAATGTCGTTGAGAATGGTCCCCCTTATAGTTTTGGTAGAAGGATCATAAGAACAAGTATACCAAAACTTATAAACCATCTCCTGAAACATGACACAAGGAGATGCGGTCATAGCATAATGCAGGGGATGGGCTTCCAGAAACTCCACCATAGGTTAATAAACTTTCCCAACATAGTTTTTGGGAATGGTTAAGTTGGCAATGTAGTTGGTGGGTTTGATTGTGAGCATGGTGTTGGCAGAGGGGTGCTTCTCAACATCGTCACCAAGATACACAGGAACAAAGGGGTTGTTTTGGTAAGCCATTTATGAGAGTAGAATGAATGCAGTGTGTTTGGACACTTAGTCGTTTAGGGTTTTTCAGATAATTAGGGAAGTAGTAGAGTAGAAGAAGAAGATGATGAAACAGTGATTAGGGTATTTATAGGATTTGAATGTGAGTGAATAGGAGAGAGAAAGGTTTGGGCGGTTGATTTGAAATGTTACTAACGGAAAACCGAACGGTTTGCCACGTCAGCACGTTTGTCAGACCAACTTGACCTTTTTAACCACTAACACACGTAACACACATGATCCGCAGGTAATTAAGATAAATAAATACTTAATTCAAGTAACTTAAATGTGAAGTAATGTTAAATAAAAACTGATGTTCTAAGCTGTTGTTCAAACCTGTGATGAACAATTTTCATCATACACTGATCACTTAATAATCTGTTCTATGAAACCTGTGCAGCTATATGAGAACAGGTTTCATTTTGAAGCGTGTTCAATAGCTGAACAGGTTACAAGGCTATGCCTTGAATGACATAATATAGAGTGAACAGGTTTTAAGTTTTTAGAACAGAGCAGGTTTGAGATTAAAACGTATTTTGGCAAACCTATTACTTGTCCAAGCTATTCAAATTTTGAGAAACTAGCTAAGTACAGAGAAGATAAAACCTATTCTGTCCAAGCTGTTTTGTGAAATTTTAGCAGATTTGAACAAGTGACTTTTGAACATCAATGACAGTTAGTCAGTTTTATTTAACATACTCAGCTTGCTTACAAGGTGATTAAACCTGTTTTCATCAAGAGGTTTAGTCAAAATATCTGCAAGCTGTTCTTCTGTGGGAACAAAAGTTACCTCCACATTACCTTTCTTGATGTGATCCCTTTTGAAGTGATGTCTGACCTCAATATGCTTAGTTCGAGAGTGGAAGACTGGATTGTTGGAGATAGCTATGGCACTTGTATTATCACACAGAATATATACAATTCCATAATCTTCAAGCTGATGCTGCATCCACAGAATCTGCCCACAGTAGCTTCCAGCGGCAATGTACTCAGCTTCAGCAGTAAAAGTAGAAACAAAATTCTGCTTCTTGCTGCACCAACTGATCAACTTTCCACCAAGGAGTTGACATCTACCTGTTGTGCTATTTCTGTCTAGCCTGCAACCTGCAAAATAAGAATCATCATAACTTATTAGTTCAAGGCTGGAGTCTTTGGGATACCAAAGACCCAATTGTAATAGATAGGGCCTTATGAGTACAACTTCATGATTATATGTTCAGTTTATGTCTTAAGTTCATGATTGTGTATTAAGTTCATGATTGCTAGATAAGTTCATGAGGTATGAACTTAGGATGATAAGTTCATGATTGCAAGATAAGTTCATGAGGTATGAACTTATGGATGATAAGTTCAAGATTGCTAGATAAGTTCATGAGGTATGAAGTTATGGTTGATAAGTTCATACGAACTTAGCTGCATGGGCTTGAACTTATAAGCTCGTGAGCTTGGGCCATCTACGAACTTAGCGTGTATATCATGAACTTATGTTCAAGAATTCCACACAACTTTCAGAATCATTATTCCAAATGATTTTGAGAGCAACAGAGCGGCCAGAGGAGAGATACATCTTGTGGAGTTGATATTCATTCAACTAGCATCATGATTGGCTCCGTTTTCTCGTGTGATTGATTCGTTACCGTTAAACGAGGATTCCGCACTCGTTTGACGCTGCAACGCCTCGATAGATCCGATAGGGAGGGACCTTACACTTTTGTTGGAGCTGAGATCCAACAACAATATAAGATAGTTAAGTTGTTATTGCATCTGTCATTTCTCTCAAGTCACACACATGATGAAGTTGGTCACGTCCATGATGCGTGATAGGTTAGTATTTAGTTACTAGTCATGGCTTAATTACCATCAAAGAGAAACAGAGTAAAACAGAGTAAGTAGTTGAAATACGACAGTATACAAGATCATAAGTACAAGACCACCTCACACATTACCAAATTAGTGAAGTAATGAGTCCTAACAACATATTCAAAACATGAGACAAAAGCAGGTGCCTGCCTGAGTGATACATTTGTGTGTGTTGCAGCCATGACCCCGAGACTATGTCCAAAATTCTAAGTCTAGCAATATATAAACATGTATGATTGTATTCGGTGTATGTATATAAACCTGTGTTGATATATAAAATGTGTCTATCGTGACATCTATTATGTTTTGGATTTCATATATTTGTTAATATTCAATAATAAGATGTTTCTAAGGGCTTAACTTTGTCCATTTAGGTGAATTTATAAATCACCAAAATGAACATAGATAAGACTTGGATGCATATAGATAGAACAAAAAAAACATACATAAATGGAGTTGCATCATTTTTGGAGTATGCTATCCACAATTTGAAGCTTTTAAAGAAGATGGACCCCTAAACACAAAAGAAAGAATTCGCATTCCATGTCCATGTGTCTCCTGTTTAAACCGCTGCTATCTAGAAGTTGATGAGGTAGATCATCATATGTTTAGCAAGGGAATCAATCCAAGCTACACCATATGGACTAACCATGGGGAAAAAGATGAGTCACTAAGAAGTACGTCTGTTGATGACAAAAATATTGTGCAGACTAACAATATTACAGATTTTGAAATAGGAGTCCCAACTGATGCTAGTGAAACAATAGCAATGGTTGAAGCTACAAAAGACAAGTTCTTTGATGATCATGAGAAGTTCCGATCAATGCTTGAAGTTACTAAGAAAACAATACTTGAAGTTACTGACAAGTTCTTAGATGGACCGATATGTTTTTAATAGGATTTGAAAGGTAATAAAAATAGATTATTTGTATTTTAATTGTGATTAAACAGGTGAAATGGAATGATGCTAAAGTAGATGGGTCATGACGATTTTTTTTAAATATGATGATTTGATATATTTTAATAAGATTTCAATATTGATAAACAACGGATGATATATATTATAGTTGTGATTAAACAAGTAAAATAATTGGATTACAAAATAAATGCAAGTTAGTAGAGTGCCAAACAAAAATGAATCATCATGCCTCAATGAACAACAACTAACATAAAACAAATGTAGACGTATACAATCTTAAGTAATCACAGTGTGTGCGTTAAATAACTTCAAATTATATTATTTCTCCTCGGGCTTTCAACCGGAATACACAAATTATCCCACTGTGTGTTTAACAACACCACAAGGGACCTGTTACATTTTCATAGGAAAATACTATCAATGTATGTTCATTAATAATTTTCATCAAGTCTCACAAATAAAAGTGTTCAATCTTCGAATTTACCATCCGAATTTCATATTTTAAATCCAAGGTTTGCATTTTTTCAAGGTCCGAAGAACCCACTATTAAATATCCTATTATAATGCTAAAGTCCCATAAAATTCTGATTTTTTAGACCAGAAGTTCGGACCCTTCTTAACCATAACCGAATTTCACATGCACTGAGGCAGACTCGCCGAGTCAACCCATCCGACTCGCCGAGTCGAGGTCCGAGATTCGGTCCTCGGCCGGATTAAATTATACCCTAGATATATGACCCGAAATTTTAACCCAACCGAAATTCTGGTCCCCCACCCGAAGTTGGGTCACATCCAAAGTTGAACCCTACCCGAAATTCGGGTCCCAATACTTAGAAAATTTCTTATTGGCTTGGTGTTCTTGGCGACTCGCTGAGTCATACCACCCGACTCGACGAGTCGACCTGCTGAATTGCAGGTGGCAACTACGGGGTTTACCCAAAATTCTTGCCAAACTCAGTTTTTGTTACATGCAATCCATAGAAATGATATAATAACGTATATGGAGTGTTTATAGACTATTTTCGTTATCGGTAACACGCAGTTCGTCCAGATTTGACCAGAAATAAGGAAATTGCTTAAGAACACAAAAGTTTATAAAAATTCATATTTCTTACCTTTTTGGTTGAATTAGTGAACGATTCTTGTTTCTAAGGCTTCTAAGAACTTCAATTGATGTTTTCTAACTATAATAACATACATGCAACCATAAATTCTCATATTTAAAATCTGAATTTTTGCATTTAAACTCATCCAAGAAAACCCCAACTTAAGTAATCACTTTCTTACCTTGATTCTAACTTGAATCTTGTTATATTAGCTCTTTTCTCACGAATTTCGTTCCAAGTTTTCAGTTTTCAGTAGATTGGTCTTGAGAGAAAGTTTGTGTGTGTTTTTGAAGGTGAAGAGGTTGCAAATGGCTAATGAAAGACTTAAGAGTGTTAGTACATCCTGTGTGATGATAGCAGTCTAAGTATAGATAGCATTTTGTGTAAGTCAATTTACTTGCTATTGAATATTAACAAGTGTTTGTTATATGTTTGATTATATGTGTTTGATATTTATTGTTTGTATGTTTGAACTTAGGGTACTGTGTTACAATGAGTTCAAACATAAGTTCAAAGATAAGTTCAAACATAAGTTAAGACATAAGTTCAAACATAAGTTTGAAGGCAGGTTCGAATTTGTTAAGAGGACAAGTTCGAAAAAGGCCTTGGGCCAAGTTCGAACTTGTCCTAGACAAAGTCGAACCAGTCAGTATAATTAAGGGTTAATTCGATTAATTATTAGACTTTTGCAGATTTTCTCAGAGTGTTTAGCAAAAGGCGATCTCGAACTTGCTAGCAATCAGAGAGTGTCGTTTGGAGAGAATCATCGTGTCGGGACGATCCGTTGTTCGTCTATCACCGTGCTAGTCTCCGTATTTCGGTGTGCGTGGTCTATCCATCAAGCCACTAACGAGGATTACGCACTCGTTGGAAGGTGTCACGTCAAGATAGGATCCGTAGAGAGCAGACCTTACAAGTCGTATCAGAGCCATTATGGTGTTCGTGGTGTTTTTCGTGTTCACAAGTAACATCTGTGGTTTCTTGACGTTTTTGGACGGTCAAATCACATTTTTGGATAGATTTTCGAGCTATACAAGCAAAATAACGGAAAATAGTTTGCATTAGTTCAAGTTTTTGGTCGAAATCAATATTTTTACTCTTTAAAATATTGGTTTAAACTGAAACCTTTAACAAAATCGAATTATTAGCTGTTTTTCAAACTTGCGGCGCTCGAACATCAAGGGGGTATTAGGGTTTACTCAATATTCGAGTTGTCAGAAAAATATGCTCCTTTCGAAGTTCTTTAGGGTTTGATTCGAATTTGCTTAATTCGAATTTGATCAGTTTTGAACTTTCCTTAAATTCGAATTTAGGAATTCGACTTTGGTAATACCTCCGAGTTTGTCAAATATTTTGAATTTGGTTGAAGTTCAAACTTAATTTCGAATTTAATTCCAAAAAAATTTAAAATTAATTAAATCCGAACTTCCTCAAATTCGAAAGTGTTAATTTAAATTCATTTAGAATTAAATTAATTAAGTTCTAAATTCAAACTTTTACGAAACAATGACAAGTTTACAAAGGTTTATTGAAATGGACCATGAGGTCGGAAAGGCAAATTCTCCACCTAAGTTGATGAAACTGGAGGATTATTATTGGTGGAAGGATAGGTTCGCCGACTTCGCTCGATTCAATGATATGAGGATGTGGATTTGTATCGACGAGGGATACATTGCACCTACAACAGAATTTGAGGGACGTCAACATATCTTGTCATATCAAAAGATGAAGGATGATGATAAGAAGCTTTATGAGGCCGAGAACCGAGCATTCTCGATTATTATAATGGCTTTATATCAGGAGATCCTGCACACATTTCGCAATCAACGAACAACAAAAGAGTTGTGGGATGCACTGGAGAAAAGGTGTGAGGGAAATCCACCTTAGGCCTTTAGGTAGATGGTGGAGTTTTTGGCACACTCCAGGGTTTCTTATGCCCTATCGCATAATGTGCAAATTATACTGCCGTATGTTAGACAATTTTGGGAGCACCTTCAAGTTGACTGTACGGTGACGCCGACATTTTTAAGGACAAGAGTGGGAGGGCAGCCGATTGTGTTCTCCGCGGATATGCTCCGTCGAATTTTGCAGATAGGGTCTGTAGAACAAGAGGCAGGGCCAATTGATTTCACAGTGAACATAAGGCAAGCAGCATTCCTGCGTATGAGATATGCCTTAGATATAACAAAGGCTTCGTTCATGAAGAGTGGGTTGATCGGCCAGTGGAGGTACTTGGCGCATGTGGTTATGGTGTGCTTTGCACCAAAAAAGGCTGGTTTCGATAATGTTGTTTCCAAGATGCAGTCGGCTATGATTGCTTTAGTGTATAATAAGAGCTTTAGCTATTCAGAGATGTTCTTTGCGGAGTTTGTACAACAGATAACGGCTCCAGCGCGCGAAAGATTTTTGATGTATCCGCGCTTTGTGATGATGCTGATCCGTCATTTTTTGCCAAATCTGCCACAGCTTCCAGATATTCAAAGTGTGGTAGTTATAGATAAATGAATTTTTGCTGACTGCCAGTCGCACAATGCCCGCAGGGCTGAGCAGGTCAGACTACTTGATGCACCTCTCTTTGGTGCAGAGGTAGATCCAGATTTTGTGGCCCCAGAATGGGAGAACTGGGCTGGAGAAGGGCCTCAGCCGCAGCCAATGCAACAACAGCCTCCGCAACAGCCTCAGCAACAGCAACGACCTCCACCACAATCAAGAAGGAGACAAAGAGCTACAATGAGTCAAACTCAGGCATCCAGGCCATCTTCAAGTAGAATGCAAGAATCAACGGCAGCAGGTCCATCGTCGGACGCTGCGGGCCCTTCAGGCGTGGGACCAGAAGTTGATCCTAGCACAGAGACCCTCGAGGAGATTTGGGCTCATGGGACTCAGGCCCAACAGGATATTGCCGTCGAACTAATTAATGACATCTTGGAGCCTCCAGTTGATCTCAGTGATCTTATGAGAGACATTGACGAATATCAACCCCCCGAGGATGAGGATATGGCGAGTCAAGCAATGACTTCTTCAGAGTCTGAGTCGGAGGAAGTTTCAGAGATAGAGCGTATTGATCCGACTGTCAGAATCGGCACATATGGATCCAGAATCGTGGTCAGTGCAAGAGAGGAAGGAAAGAGAGTGGCTAGAGAATCAGATAATGATGATTCTGATTTTGAGGCAGAAGATCCAACTCCTCTCGTCCCTAGGCACAGGGCGAGGCGACATTGCTTTATGCAGGGAGCTTCATCCACTTCTGCTCCAGAGCCTGAAACGCAAGCTGTTCAGCCATCCATCACGCCATCACCAATTACATCCCATCCACATCGTCTACCTTCACTAATAATCAATGTTTTACAGAGCTGAGGAGCAAAGTGGATTTCCAAACAGTCCAAATCTGCCAGCTTACCACAGCAGTACAAGAACTTCAAGCTCATAACACCAGACTTGATCAGGAGAACGCTGACCTGAAATCAATTGTTGCTGATCAAGCTTCTGAGATTAAGACAATGAAGTCCCTCCTCGAGAAGTTAATGAAAAATCTTCAAGCTCAGGGGGAGACAAGCTGCAAAGAAGCTGAAGTGATAAGGAGAGAAGATGATGACGGCAATGATCCCGAGGCAAGAAAAGAAGGTGAGCTAGCAGATTTTCTGACTGCTCAGCGACCATCAGTTCAGGGGGAGCCAAGTCAGTCTTCAATGGAAAGAGCTGAAAGGGGTGAATCTTCTAAGGACATGGAGAGCGAAATGATAGAAGCTCTAATGAACATAGAAGAAGAAGAAACACTGTTTGATTTTGAAGACGAGATGGAAGATTTAGAAGAAGGTGAGTTCGTTCCAGAAGACATACCTGAATGGAAATCTGATGACGAGGTATTAGTTGATGAGGAAGATGAAGCTGATGAAATCGTTATTCAGCAACAACCTATCACTGATACGTATATGACGGTGGAAAAAAATATGATTGACATCGAAGCAGTTAAAGCCGCTTTAAATGTTGAATCAGAAGTTGAAGAGCCTGATAGGGAGCTGACTGCTGAGGAACAGAAAAAGTTGTGGTTCAGAGCAGAGAAGAAGGTCATGCCGTTAAAAGAGAATGTGAGAGTGCCTTACTCTGGAAAGTTATTTGGGAGCATACTTAGCTGGTTCTTTGATCGGGAACTGCAACTTTTTATCATTAAAAGAAAGGATGGCCTCCAATATCTGAGAAGAAGATTGAAGGATTTCAACTCATTACCTAAAGTTGAAATAAAGGCCTTAGCATGGAAAGAGCTAATCAACATCGGAGACGATCCTTATGCTGAAGTAATTGCCAAGATTATCAGAAGGGAAGGGAGATCTAGGAAGTTTGAAAGGCTAAACCCACGAGTAGGCAAGAGAGTTATGGACCATTCAAGAATTGATCCTCTAACTGGAAAGCCGTGGATGAAGATGTATTACAAGCCAGTTAGATGCTTAAAGAAAGTACCTCTGAAGCCTATGCCTCAAGATGTTTTGGGCAACCTCAATTGGTGGTATGTAGAAATTGAGACAGGTGAAGCAGTGATGGAAGATCTTGAAGAAAACGTTATTCTGAGAGTATACGATCCATTGCCACCTGGTAAACTTATCCAAAGATGATCTGCATAAACTACGTGTCCATAAAATCTCCTATGATGCACATATGGAGTCTGAAGCCAAGAAATATCAGAATGTGGTAAAGGTTTGTGTTGATCAGGGACTTTATGCTGGTAGCATTTTAAATAAGCATAGTAGTTAGACAAAATGTAAATAGTTAGAAGCTATCGTCAAGGGGGAGTCTGTTAGTACATCCTGTGTGACGATAGCAGTCTAAGTATATATAGCATTTTGTGTAAGTCAATTTACTTGCTATTGAATATTAACAAGTGTTTGTTATATGTTTGATTATATGTGTTTGATATTTATTGTTTGTATGTTTGAACTTAGGGTACTGTGTTACAATGAGTTCAAACATAAGTTCAAAGATAAGTTCAAACATAAGTTAAGACATAAGTTCAAACATAAGTTTGAAGGCAGGTTCGAATTTGTTAAGAGGACAAGTCCGAAAAAGGCCTTGGGCCAAGTTCGAACTTGTCCTAGACAAAGTCGAACCAGTCAGTATAATTAAGGGTTAATTCGATTAATTATTAGACTTTTGTAGATTTTGTCAGAGTGTTTAGCAAAAGGCGATCTCGAACTTGATAGCAATCAGAGAGTTTCGTTTGGAGAGAATCATCGTGTCGGGACGATCCGTTGTTCGACTATCACCGTGCTAGTATCCGTGTTTCGGTGTGCGTGGTCTATCCGTCAAGCCACTAACGAGGATTCCGCACTCGTTGGAAGGTGTCACGTCAAGATAGGATCCGTAGAGAGCAGACCTTACAAAGAGTCTTTTATTCCTTCATTTTCAGTTATTGTCATAAGTGGCCCCTCCACTTATCTGATTTCTTTAAATGAAGTTTCAATCTTTATTTTATCATCACCAACAATTAAATTTCATTATACTTAATTATTTAACATAACAATCAACTTTTGAATTTCCGAATAAATAAATTTTCATTAATTATCCAACTTGATTACATTAAATATAAAATTTAAACTAAATATCCTCGATTACAGCAATTTAAAATCCTAGGATGTTATACCAGCAGACCGGTTTATCACCAACAAATTAAAATGCTCCTAATGTACTCCTGTGATCCATCTTATCACCTGAATGATCAAATCATAGTAAGAAGTCAATGTAAATGTAGATTCCTTAGGATACCATAAACCAAGTTTTGGGGTACCCTTCAGATATCTAAGAATCATTTTGGTAGCAGCCAAATGAGATTCTTTTGGATTTGTCTGATACCGAGCATAAACACAAGTAGCAAACATAATATCATGTTTACTAGTTGTTAAGTACATTAATGACCCAATAATACCTCGATAATGAGTAACATCCACAGGTACCCCTGAAATGTCGTCATCGAGTTTGGATTTAGAATCCGGAGCCATGGGAGATTTCATAGGAATACTGTTACACATATTAAACTTTTTGAGTAAATCTTGAATGTATTTTGAGTGATTAATGAAAATATCATCATCCAGTTGTTTAACTTGTAACACGTGAAAGAAATTTATTTCTACCATCATGCTCATTTCAAATTTTTGAGCATTAAAAACGCGAACTTTTATAAAATTCAGGATTAGTAGACTCAAATATTATATCGTCTACATATATTTGTATAACAATAATATCAGGACCTTGACACTTATTAAATAGGATTGTATCAACTGTACCTTTATTGAAGCCACATTTTATAAGATAAAACGTTGAAGTATCATACCAGGCTCATGATACTTGTTTAAGTACAGTGATTGTCTAAGACGAACACATGATTGGGATTTGTAGGATCCACAAACCCTTCTGGATGATATGTATACACTTCTTCTTTTAGTTCCCCATTCTGAAAAGTTGTCTTGACATCCATTTGATATACCGAAAAATTCTTATGAGTTGCAAGAGCTAAGAACATCCTAATTGCTTCTATCCTGACAACAAGGGCAAAAGTCTCATCGTAGTCAATACCTTCTTGTAGACTATATCCTTTGGCAACCAATCTAGCTTTATTCTGGACTACTACACCATGCTCGTCCTTTTTGTTCTTGAAAACTCACTTGGTGTGAAGACCTCCCCTTACGGGGCAGTCCTCAGAGTCTAGGTTCCACATTATGCAACACGATATCAATCATAACTAAGATAGAGTAATTTAAGTTGCGGAATTTCAGATTACAAGTACAAACATTAGGATAAGTTTAATACAATTTTAGTTCAGATTACAATTTTCAAATTAAACTTATAAAGGGTACCAGACTAATCTAATTCATGTCATCATACAATCAAATCAAGTCTACCCAGACCACCACAATTATCATCTGCCAATCAGTACCGAAGGGTTTGTTGAGTAGTGGTCTATAGAATACTTCAATCTTGATCTTGTAAGACCTAAGAACTAGGTCCAGCAGGTGACTTTCCTTTATTTTTTCCTGTAAAATGTGAAATAGCAACTGTAAGCAACGCTTAGTGAGAATATAGATTTTCAGATTTCATGCATTAATCAAGCGGATCATGGGTCAAAGCGTGATATGTCTGGACTGCCGCTACAGCCACTCATGATTGAGACATAGAATTCATAGAATTGGATGATGTTCAGCCCATGCTCACGCTTTTAGTGGAAGCTATCCACTTATGCTGGGCTAGCTACCAGCGGTCTTCATGGGGGAATATCGGAGTATCAATATCAAGTTCAATAGAACTGGTGACATAGCTAGGTCTAGAACAATAGACCGACAAGGCTAATCATTCTAAGCTGAATCAATATGTCAAAGATGCGAGCAATAAGGAAAGCATAGTAATCAAAGTCATGATAGCAATAATTTCATAACGATATCTGAAATGAACTGTAAGTACAATGTCATGCGGAATGATTAGTCAAATAGCTATCATGATCCACAGGGCATCACCGAACCATGGTGAGCACAGGTCACAATCCAGCCGAACATGTATGAATGTCAAATAATCTATCATCAACAATATGTCTCAACCGGAAGTCTAGCATGCAAAACTGAATATCTATATCTCACTGGTTCTGGTGTCTTTATCAAGCAGATTTAAATCCACCACATGAGTTATCCCAGGATTTTATCTTTAATCTTGATCTATCTGATCTCTGGCTTTTCTTTTCAAATCAGTGACCCACTTTCAATATCTTTCAATCTTTAGTTCTTTAATTCTTTGTTTAGATTTATCTGAACCTGTCCAGAATTATATCATATCACATCATTAGCTTTTAGCTTTAAAAACCTTTATTTTATCTGATTCTGATAACTGATAACTCATCAATCATTTGGTTCATTTTCTTTGTTTCTTTGAATTCTCAAAAAATATATATATATATATATATATATATATATATATATATATATATATATATATATATATATATATATATTCATGTTGATTTATCAATCTTTAATCACTAATATCATTTATTTGTTTTTATTTAAAATATGCAAAATGGTCATCCGAATTCGGATTATCCGGATTCGGACCATCCGGATCCGGATTAGGACCAACCGAATAGGCCATCCGAATTTGGCACTCCCCGAATTTGAGACCTACCCGAATTCGGATCAGTTTATATCCGAGATGGGTCCGAAATTAATTCATCGTCCGAGATTGACTATATCCGAAATAGGTACGAAATGAGATCCGAATTGGCACCTCATCCGAATTCGGACCTGCCCGAATTCGGATCCATGACTTGTAATTTTTTCCCAGGTTTGTTCTTCATGTTCTATCATATATTCATACGGGTTTTCATGAAAATTTACAAAAACTTATTTTCATTAACATGCAACTTAATATAATGTTATATTATCATTATTGAGTTGTTTTTATATCATTTTCCTTATTATTAACACATTAAACCGTCCAAAATTGTCCAATTTCAACATTTTTATCAAGAACACTATTTTACACAAAATTTCAGATTTCAGGCTTATTTGGATGAATTAACCACTGATTTTTGTTTCTATAACATTTATTAACCTCCTAACACGATTATCTATTAAAATCTTCAACATGCATCAACATTTAAATCTTCAAATCCTTAAATTTTCGGTTTTACATAAAACCGAACCAAAATTATATAAATTCGAATTTTAAAGGGGTTATTACCTTGAATTCTTTGTAGATTGATGATGCTTGATGATATTGTAACCTCCTCCTTTGATTGCTTCCTCAATTAATTGCAAATTAATGAAGTTCTTTGTGTTTTGTTGAAGATGACCGTAGGTTAGAGAGAGAAGAGAGAGAAGTTAATTTGGTGTTAATGGTCATTAAATCACATTTTGGGGTTTATATACTTCATTTTGACAAATACCCATTTAACCCCCCTAAACTTTTGTATAATTCATCTTTTTAATCTTAATCATCTTTAATAATTTATAACATAAATATAATTTAATTAAATAATCTTAAACTTAATTAAACTACAAAATAAATGATGTAATTAAATTACATTATTGGATCAAACATAGAAATTAAGGTTAAGTCAAAAGCTAGGTTGTTACAGAATGGGCTCCACCACACATAAACTTCGTCCCCGAAGTTAGCTATGTTCGAACAGACTTGGATATGTTGCTTTCATAACATCTCTGGATTCCCAAGACTGATGCGAACCCTTGTGGTGTTTCCACTGGACGAGCACCATCTGTATCTCTTTATTACGAAGCGTTTTGGTCTTCGAGTCAAGAATACATTCTGGCTCTTCAACCACTCGAAGCTTCTCATCAATTTGCACATTAACGTGTGGTATCTGTACCTCTCTTTCATCAGCTAGACTTTTTCGTAGATGACTAACATGGAATACAGGATGTATTCCAGCTAAGTCAGTTGGCAGTTCAAGACGATAAGATTGATTTCCTATCTTTTCAACAATCTTGAACGGGCCGATGAATCTCGGAGCTAGCTTGTTCCTCTTTATGAACCGGACCACATTCTTCATTGGAGATACTTTCAGCATCACTCAATCGTTAACCGCAAAACTTATTGATCTATGCCGATTGTCGTAATATGAATTCTGCCTGCTTTGAGCTTCAAGGATATTCCTTCTGACAAGTTGAATCTTATCATGAGTCAACTGTAGAAGGGCAGGACCTGCTAAAGGCGATTCACCTGTTTCGCACCAACAGGTGGGAGTTCTGCACTTTCGTCCATATAAAGCTTCAAAAGGAGCCATCTTAATCGTGGAATGATAACTGTTGTTGTATGAGAATTCGACCAAGGGTAAGTGGTCATCCCAGTTACCACCCAGATCAAGAATGCAGGCACGGAGCATATCTTCAAGAGTCAAAATAGTACGTTCACTTTGACCATCTGCACTAGGGTGATAAGCTGTACTCATTGAGATTCGAGTACCCATCCCGTCTTGCAGTGCTTTCCAAAATCTCGAAGTGAAACGACTATCACGATCAGAGACGATAGATTTTGGCACACCGTGACGTGAAATAACCTCGGTGATGTACATCTGTGCCAATCTATCAAGAGAGTATGTCTCTTTCATCGGTATGAAATGTGCTGACTTCGTTAATCGATCCAAGACTACCCAAATGGAGTCGTGCTGTCTCTTGGTCTTTGGCAATTTCGTGACAAAATCCATGGTTATATGCTCCCACTTCCACTCAGGAACTGGCAGTGGTTGCATATCCCCAAAGGGCTTCTGATGTTCTGCCTTAACCATTTGACATACTATGCAGCTTTCAACGAACTGACCGATGTCTTTCTTCATTCCTGGCCACCAATAATCAGCTTTCAGATCGAAATACATCTTTGAGCTGCCAGGATGAATGGATAACTTGGACTGATGGGCTTCAGATAGAAGAGTGTTGCGAATAGAACCATATTTAGGAACCCAAATTCGGTTTCCCTTGAGACATTGAAGTCCCAAATGATTCATAGATAGAAATTGAAGTTGCCCTTTGAGATTTTCAGAACAGAGATTCTCTTCTTTCAATGCTTCAGCTTGAGCAGATCTAATGTCTTCGATGAGATCAGAAGAGAATACGATTGGAGTCAGGGCATAGCAACACTTTTCTAGATAGACTTTTCTACTCAATGCATCCGCGACCACATTAGCTTTGCCGGGATGATATAGGATCTCGCAATCATAGTCCTTGATAAGCTCCAAGGACCGACACTGTTTCATGTTCAGATCCTTTTGAGTAAATAGATGTTTGAGACTTTTATGATCGGTGTAAAGCTGACACCGAGTCCCATAGAGATAATGCCGCCAAACTTTTAATGCAAAGGTAACGGCAGCCAACTCAAGATCATGAGTTGGTGCACTTTTCTCGTAGTCTTTCAATTGCCTTGAAGCGTAGGCAATAACTTTTCCCCTTTGCATGAGGACACATCCTAAGCCAGTACCAGATGCATCGCTATAGACAACGAAATCATCATTGCCTTCTGGTAAGGCTAGGATCGGCGCTTGAATAAGCTTCTGTTTCAGAATGTCGAATGCCTCTTGCTGTTTATCGGCCCATACGAAAGGTGTATTCTTTCGTGTCAGTATCGTAAGTGGCACATCAATCTTTGAGAAGTCCTTAATAATCGCCGATAGTAACCGGCCAATCCCAGGAAACTTCTTATTTCGGAGGCATTGCGAGGCGTTTGCCATTTTTGAACGGCCTCGACTTTGGATGGATCAATGGAGATGCCTTCGCCAGATACAACATGGCCAAGGAATTGAATCTAAAAAGAAATCAAAGTAGAATTCAAGTTTTGAAACAACAACGCTTTAAGAAATAACTCGAGACAATGTAAGATTTTTACCTGTCTGAGCCAAAACTTGCACTTTGAGAATTTTGCATAGAGTCTTTCATTTCTCAATAACTCTAGCAGTTGACGTAGATGAACAACATGATCAACCTCCATTTTGGAGTAAATCAGAATATCGTCTATGAATACGATAACTGACTTATCCAGCATTGGTCTGCACACGCGATTCATGAGATCCATGAACGCCGCTGGTGCATTCGTTAAACCGAAAGGCATTACGAGAAATTCGTAATGACCATATCTTGTTCGGAAGGCTGTCTTTGGAATATCCTCATATTTAACTTTCAGCTGATGATACCCAGAACGAAGATCGATTTTTGAGAAGTAGCTGGCTCCTTGTAGCTGATCAAATAGATCATCAATTCTGGGCAGAGGATACTTATTTTTGATTGTGACTTTGTTCAACTCACGATAGTCGATGCACATTCGGAGAGTTCCATCTTTCTTTTTAACGAATAAGACAGGTGCACCCCACGGAGATGAACTCGGTCGGATAAATCCCTTCTCTAACAGATTTTGCAGTTGTTTTGACATTTCCTGCATTTCTGCAGGAGCAAGTCTGTAGGGGGCTTTAGCGATGGGAGCCGCACCAGGAACTAAGTCAATCCCGAATTCAACTTGTTGTTCCGGTGGCACTCCAGAAATGTCATCAGGGAACACGTCTGGGAACTCACAGACGATCGAAATATCAGATACAGATTTCTTGTTGGCTTCCGAGGTGGATTCAGACGAGACATAACAAAGATAAGATTCGTGACCCTTAGATAGATACTTACGCGCTTTCTCAACCGATATAAAACAATGAGCACCTTTACGCTTGTCTCCTTTGATCTCTAACACTCGGCCGTCTGAAGTCTTGATTCGGATGATTCGGCGGATGCAGACAATTGTAGCCTCGTTGTTTGTTAACCAGTCCATGCCGATGATGACGTCGAACTCTTTTAACGGTATCGGGATAAGATCGAGGTTGAACACAACATGATTGACAAGTAATGTGCAATTTCGGTATACGGAATCAGCCATAACGTAATTGTTACTGGTTGTCTCTATATCAAGAATAACAGGAAGCTTCGAAGGAAACTTAGATAATCTTTGTGCAAAAGTAGTCGAGATGTATGAACGGCTTGCACCGGAATCGAATAACACACGCGCAGGTATTGAATTTAGTAAAAACGTACCGGTAACCACATCCGGGGTTTCTTTCGCTTCCTCCGCCGTTATTTGGAAGGCACGGGTCCTAACAGTTGGTGTTGCAGCTGAGCTTTTCATTGTAGAACCTCCAGCTGATGACTGTGATTGACCTCGTTGTCCAGTGTGGCACTGATACATGAAGTATCCACGCTTTCCGCATTTAGCACAACCAAGACCTCGCTGGGGGCACTCTTCTCTACTATGACTGATCCTGCTACACACATAACACGTGACGTCGTCTGGATTACACAATCCCATATGTGATTTTCTGCATCTCTTGAAGAATCGTGGTTCATTTGTAAGCGAGTAAGCTTGAGCTTTCTGTGGCGAACTATACTGTTGAGACTGCTGGGGTTGCTGAGTCTGAGATTTATTTGGCTTGAAGAATCTGCCGAATCTTTTCTTCTTTGGAGGAGAAGGACATGTCGGGTTCGTTGATGGAGCGTAGAGTTGATCGCCGTACTCTAAATATCCTCTCTCAATCTGCCTTGCCTCTTCAACCATTTCGAGATAAGAATTATACTTTATTGCGCTCATTGGGTGTCGATATCTCGTGTTAAGTCCTCCACGAAATCGGTTCATCTTTCTTTCTTCAGTAGCTACCTGATATGAAGAATATCCACATAGCCGTGAGAATTCATGCTCATACTCGTCTACAGTCTTAGTGCCTTGGGTTAACTGCATCAGTTGCACCTCCATCTTGTCTTTTTGGTCAGCAGGACAATACTTCAAGTTGAACATTTCAAGAAACTGATCCCATTCTAGAGTCTGGATAACCTCTTCTCCATGTATACTTCTCTGGGTCTTCCACCAGGCACGGGCATCACCCACAAATAGAGCATATGCATAGCTCACTTTCTTCGAATCTACACAATCGGATATCCTGAAGATTTCTTCAGTGTGGCTGATCCAATCCATCGCCTGAATTGGATTTACTGTACCCTCGAAGTTAAGGGCACCGCTGGCTTTAAAATTTTTGAACTTACAACCTTTCGGCTGCTCAATTTGGACATTCGGGGTAGAGTTATCAGAATCAGATTCATTATTCTGGATTTGTTTATCTTTTCTCTTATTCTTTTTGTCAGCACGTCTTTTTGCTTCGGCCTCATCTCTAGCCTGAAGCTGTTCTTGCATATTCTTGTTTTGTTGTTCAATATGTTGAGCTAATAGTTGTTGCATCATTTCAAACATTTGTTGTGGGGTCATGTTGTTGGGAATATCACTTGATCCTGACATCTTTACTGAAAATTAAAACCATTTAACTATCAGTTTATAGACTTAGATCTATGTACCCTTTTTCCCATCCTAACAGTCTGTACATCCTATCTCAGTTCAAACCACCTAAATGATTGATACATATGTATTGCTTCAGTTTGAGACCAAGTATTACTCTCGTAATACTTGATTCACTCAAACTATGGGCTCTGATACCATCCTGTGAAGACCTCCCCTTACGGGGCAGTCCTCAGAGTTTAGGTCCCACATTATGCAACACAATATCAATCATAACTAAGATAGAGTAATTTAAGTTGCGGAATTTCAGATTACAAGTACAAACATTAGGATAAGTTTAATACATTTTAGTTCAGATTACAATTTTCTAATTAAACTTATAAAGGGTACCAGACTAATCTAATTCATGTCATCATACAATCAAATCAAGTCTACCCAGACCACCACAATTATCATCTGCCAATCAGTACCGGAGGGTTTGTTGAGTAGTGGTCTATAGAATACTTCAATCTTGATCTTGTAAGACCTAAGAACTAGGTCCAGCAGGTGACTTTCCTTTATCTTTTCCTGTAAAATGTCAAATAGCAACTGTAAGCAACGCTTAGTGAGAATATAGATTTTCAGATTTCATGCATTAATCAAGCGGATCATGGGTCAAAGCGTGATATGTCTGGACTGCCGCTACAGCCACTCATGATTGAGACATAGAATTCATAGAATTGGATGATGTTCAGCCCACGCTCACGCTTTTTAGTGGAAGCTATCCACTTATGCTGGGCTAGCTACCAACGGTCTTCATGGGGGAACATCGGAGTATCAATACCAAGTTCAATAGAACTGGTGGCATAGCTAGGTCTAGAACAATAGGCCGACAAAGCTAATCATGCTAAGCTGAATCAATATGTCAAAGATGCGATCAATAAGGAAAGCATAATATTCAAAGTCATGATAGCAGTAATTTCATAGCAATATATGAATTGAACTGTAAATACAATGTCATGCGAAATGATAAGTCAAATAGCTATCATGATCCACAGGGCATCACCTAACCATGGTGTGCACAGGTCAGAATCCAGCTGAACAATATGAATGTCAAATAATCTATCATCAACAATATGTCTCAACCGGAAGTCTAGTATGCAAAACTGAATATCTATAACTCACAGTTTCTGTAGTCTTTATCAAGCAGATTTTTATATCCACCACCTGAGTTATCCCAGGATTTATCTTTAATCTTGATCTATCTGATCTCTGGCTTTTCTTTTCTAATCAGTGACCCACTTTCAATATCTTTAAATCTGTGTTCAGGATTTAACTGAACTTGTCCAGAATAATTATCGTATCATATCATTAGCTATTAGCTTATAAATCATTATTTCATCTGATTTGATTACTGATAACTCATCAATATTTGTTAGTTCCTTTTCTTTGTTTCTTTGAATTCTCAAAGGATATATATATATATATATATATATATATATATATATATATATATATATATACATATATATATATATATATATTCATGTTGATTTATCAATCTTTAATCACTAATATCATTTATTTGTTTTTATTTAAAATATGCAAAATGGTCATCCAAATTCGGATTATCCGGATTCGGACCATCCGGATCCGGATTAGGCACCCCGATTAGGACCAACCGAATAGGCCATCCGAATTTGGCACTCCCCGAATTTGAGACCTACCCGAATTCGGATCAGTTTATATCCGAGATGAGTCCGAAATTAATTCATCATCCGAGATTGACTATATCCGAAATAGTACGAAATGAGATCCGAATTGGCACCTCATCCGAATTTGAACCTGCCCGAATTCGGATCCATGACTTGTAATTTTTTCCCAGGTTTGTTCTTCATGTTCTATCATTTATTCATACGGGTTTTCCATGAAAATTCACAAAAACTTATTTTCATTAACATGCAACTTAATATAATGTTATATTATCATTATTGGGTTGTTTTTATATCTTTTTCCCTATTATTAACACATTAAACCGTCCAAAATTGTCCAATTTCAACATTTTTATCAAGAACACTATTTTACACAAAATTTCAGATTTTAGGCTTATTTGGATGAATTAACCACTGATTTTTGTTTCTATAACATTTATTAACCTCCTAACATGATTATCTATTAAAATCTTCAACATGCATCAACATTTAAATCTTCAAATCCTTAAATTTTCGGTTTTACATAGAACCGAACCAAAATTATATAAATTCGAATTTTAAAGGGGTTATTACCTTGAATTCTTTGTAGATTGATGATGCTTGATGATATTGTAACCTCCTCCTTTGATTGCTTCCTCAATTAATTGCAAATTAATGAAGTTCTTGGTGTTTTGTTGAAGATGACCGTAGGTTAGAGAGAGAAGAGAGAGAAGTTAATTTGATGTTAATGGTCATTAAATCACATTTTGGGGTTTATATACTTCATTTTGACAAATACCCTTTTAACCCCCCTAAACTTTTGTATAATTCATCTTTTTAATCTTAATCATCTTTAATCATTTATAACATAAATATAATTTAATTAAATAATCTTAAACTTAATTAAATTACAAAATAAATAATGTAACTAAATTACATTATTGGATCAAACATAGAAATTAAGGTTAAGTCAAAAGCTAGGTTGTTACACTTGGTGCCAATATCAATGTATCCTTAGGTTTTTCAACTAACCTCCAAACTCTCAACCTTTCAAATTGGTTTGATTTTTCTTACACTGCAACTATCCAGTCAAAATCCTGAAGATCTTCCTTTACAGACATTGGCCCAATTTTGTATAGAAAATTAGAAAATAAGCACTCATTGATGGTTGCTCTTCAGGTTGAACATATGCATATGGATCTCCAATGATGTTCTCAGGTGGATTTTCCCTTGTCCATTTAATCACATGAGGATAAGGTTGATGTGAGTCTTGTGTATGATGTACATCAAATTATGATTGTCGGGAAGTGGATTCCGAAGTGATGGAATCTCATGAGTAACAGAATCAGTTTGAATGTCAAGGGGTGAAACTAATATTGCTGGAGCTGTTGACTATTGAGCACTATCAGTAGGAACTGCTACTGGTGTAGACATATCCTCTAAACTTTCATGAATATGAATAGAGTCTCCAGAAATTTCAGGTGCTGTATTGTAACCTCTGTTAATTTAGGTACTCTTTTATATTATTCCTAACTAATATAAATACTTATAGAGGAATGTATATTTTTATCTTACGTATTATATTCCAAGGATTTTATCTTTAATATATTAGATACTAAATACTAGTTTAAACATAAATGTGCATTAGAGGTTGTACCTCGTGGATAGCAAGTTGTAAATATTATTACTAGAAAATAAGTAGGTGGGGGTATAGAAGAGAAGATTTTATGTTTTTATGGCTAGAAAATATTTGAAATAAACTTTTGTGGTCAAATACTATAGAGTGGAGAAAATGAGGGACCAAAGGTGCAATTTAGGAAATTAAAAATCATATTTTTTTTCTAAGAAAAGACCTGATTAGTCTAGAAGATTTAAACCACATTTACATATATATATATATATATATATATATATATATATATATATATATATATATATATATATATATATATATATATATATATATATATATATATATATATGTATATACATATATATATATATGTATATACATATATATATATATATATATATACATATATATATATATATATATACATATATATATATATATATATATACACATATATATATATATATATATATATATATATATATATATAGATATATATATATATATATATATATATATATATATATATATATATATATATATATATATAGATGGGTTCAATGGAGAACCTTCATGCATCGAAGAACATCGAAGAACCTTCATGCACCACCCCAAATGCATCAAAATCCCGCATGATGCATCATTATTTTCAGGGGATGCATCAAATTCCCACGTGATGCATCGACTTCCCGCGTGATGCATTATGATTTTCTTGCGATGCATTGTGGTTCTCCAAGGTTCTTCGATGCATATAGGTTCTCCATTGAACATATGTGTGTGTGTGTGTGTGTGCTTTCTCCTTCTTCTTTTCGCCCACGTTTTTGAGAGCCTTATTGAGACCAAGAAGCAATTTTACCACAATCTGAGATTTGAATGAAGAAGGGAGTCATTTTGGTAAGTAACTTCAACTTCAGCCTCTCTTATGATGTATCATCTCCATCATCATAAGCCTAGCTCGTTAATGGAAGATTTAGGTTTATAGAAAACAAAAAAAAAATCTATGAATCTTGATCATCGATCTATTGAGAAGCAATTGAGTTTATAAACATTACAAACAATCCTAATTTGAGTATTAAAGCATTTCATGGATATGTTGATATGATATTCCAAGAACTCAAATATGGTATTTGGGGATTTCAACCCAGACTTTATAGGAATCAAAGTATGGATACAATGATGTTAATATAGTTTTAAAAGAGTTTATAAAGACTATTTGATGCATATATGAAAGGATTCAAGTTGAACAAGTTGCATATTTGAGTTATAAACAATACTGGGGATGTGCAGCCATGAAAAAACCTGGAGCAAGGCTGGGAATCAGTGGTCATGCCATGACCTCCCATCAGTCATGGCGTGACCAACAAGCTGAAATGGGTTTCGTTTTGTGCTTCGGTTGTTTTGGCTTGGGTCTTATACTTGTTTTGCACTTCTAAATTATGGGTTTAAAGTATCGTAATGTCAAATTGGGATTAGGGAACTTCTAAGGCCTTAAAATGATATATGAACTTTTATGTAAGAACCAATATGTGTTATATGCTATTCAAGTGTTAGAGGCGGGTTGCTTAGGACTTAAAAACCATCAAACACTTACTAATATGTGATAAGTGAATACTTTAACCTTTTAAACTTACTTGAAAGGGATTTTAATTTATATGGGAGACTTAGGACCTTACTTAGCTAAGTAATAGTCAAAGAAATCACATAATTTTGTCTTTTAGTGAGTTATGGTGAGGACATTTTGTCCTCACTAAAAGTGTTTGTCACAACACTACAACAAATCGAAGCTAGTGCAACACTTTGGATGCAACACATTCAAAAATTATTGCTTTTTTATTTAAGTTCGCTCTAAAGCAACACATTGACAATAAGTATTGCATATAATGATTTAATGCAACACTTTTTCTAAAGGTGTTGCCATTTTTACTAAAAATGCAACAATTTTCTAGGTGGTTGCAATTTTTACTAAAAATTGCAACATTTGTTTAAAGTGTTGCATATTTCAATAAAAAAATGCAACACATTTTTAGACTGGTGCATTTATAATGAAAAAAAAAACGCAACACATTTTTAGAGTGTTACATTTATAATGAAAAAATGGAACACATTTTTAAAAACATATAACATTTTTTTAAGTGTTGCATTTATAATGAAAACAATATGACATGTTTTTAAGTGTTGACTATACTATTTTTTCTTGTTTTGTAATTTTGATTAAAAAATACACATAAAAGATCAATGTCTGATTTGTTAAGATTAATAAAATACAAGATTTGATAGTACATGTTTTATTTTTTATTTTTAAATAAAGAGTGCAATTAGAAAATTGGTTACAAATTTAAAATATCACATGTATATATATCTTTGGGTGGTAAAGTAATTAAAAATTAAATTTAAACTTTTCATTTAAAAACTAATATATACATTAATAAAATTTAAAGTAACATAAATAATTAGCCAAAATTTACTTTCACCGCTAAAATTGAAAGAGTCGACCCTTTAGTTCCCTTGATTACTTCATTGTCTCTTACGATAGTTACCTCCAAATCTGATTCTTTTGCTTCCGATTCCTCTACGTATTCTTCTGCGATCGGTTGTGGAAAAACGATTCTTGCTGCTATCGGTTGTGGAAACGCGATTCTTGCTGCTTCGTTCATCATAGCCTCACTACTACAAAAAGCATAATGAACCCCACATATTCACCTCGGTTAATATAAAATATGCTAAAAAAACGAGGTTCTTTTGAAGTTTCTGACAGTGTGAACTAATCCACCCCGGTTGTTTAACACAGTAAACGTGTAACCACACATACAGGGGATATATCATATTGTTTTCTTTTATTCTTTAATTTATGTCAACCTTTTGTTGTATTGAGTTAGATTATGGTAACTAGCAACATAATTTGTTTTTGTGTTTTTAAGAGATCTGGATTGTGTCAATTCACATAATTGTTTCTGTGATGTTTTGTAGAGCTGATTGAACCTATCAAAATGTGAGCAAATTGAACCCTAAAATCATCATGCGCTTACTGAAATATGTTTGAAATCACTTGTTTTCTTAATATCTTATACTTTTCAGTTTTTTTCTCCTGATGCAGTTACTTGATTGGTCTTTCGATTAGACGTACATGGTCAGAGGACTGGTTCTTGATAAAAAGAGGAAATATATTGAAGGTTTGTGTTACCCATTCATAAAAAAGTAACTGCTTATTTCAGCATAGTCATCTATTTGACTGTGTATGTGAAATTACTATAGGGAAAATGATATAGAAACCCCAAAGATTATCATTACAACAGGCATGGTATAACATAACACAAAGGATAAAAGGATAAAGGCTGTACTAATTGGATCCAAGCAAGGAATTATTACTTAAAAGAAAACAGTGACTTTATACATAATTGAGGAAGCATATTGAATAAAGATGGAAATGTCTTGAAATCAGAATTATTAGAAGAGGGAATATGCATTTATATGGCCATAGAGCACACAGTAGCAGTGATGATAGCCAATAAGCAAGTTTGATATTCATTTCAATTTCTAGGTATCCTTTATTTAGTATGTGTCTATTTTCTACTTTCACAGATGGACATACATAAGTATGTGAAAGTGGCTTATCATGGGGAGTGAGATGGCTGATATGATTCTATATTGGAACTACTAAAACTTTGAATATTATAGTTTGCTGGATGGTTATCAGAGTTAAAATCAAGGTATTGTCTTTGATTAGTGACAGTGCAGGTACCTCAAAGAATTTCAAATAGCCGGTTTCATAAATATGATTCAGAAACTCACATCATGTTTGGACTTATGTGGGCATGAACTATCTCTCTTATTCCTACTTTGGAGAAAAGTAGAACTTAAATGTATATGAGCATACATGCACCAAATGTTGTTTTCATGTGATTGTGTCCCTTCTGAATTTTGTGATTTCTAAGTCCACTCTGTCAGTGTTTTTGTTTACTTATAGAAGAAAGCAATACATATCATGTCATAGGTCAGATGTTTTTGGGAAAGAAAATAAAATTCAGCACATGAAGGCCATTTGCCAATACATTAAACCCACTTTGTTTTAGGTTTATAAAAGCTATAAATGTTATGGAATATCGGTTACTTGGAATTCATGATGAGCATACGACAGAAAGTTGGAACCTCTTTCTGAGAAAGATCAAAATATACAAGCCATCTTATTATTTTTTCCGGTGGTGGAGCATGTGCAGAAAGTTTAGGCTTTCAATATATTGCTACGTTACCTTAGTTACAAATATCTTTTTGCAGCTACTTATGCATGTACAGAGATGTTCGAGCTGCTGTGGATCTGTGTCATCGGGATGGAACTTTGAAGCAGATGGTTGCAAATGATCCAGGAAGGTATAAGCCTCCTGGTCATATTTTACTACATTAGTCTATCTGGAATGTTGTAAATGTGACTTCCAAATTAATACTACATTGTGTCAGGGACAGATCCAAATTTGGTAATGTATATACTTGGGTAAAAAAGACTGGTCCCCTGATTTTATGTTTGTGACGTAATATCTTACATTCCTGCAAAAAATTGCATTGTTTTGCACAAAAATTTTGATCTTATATGGATTAAAGTGTAATCTGTAACTATATATGTGAAAGGTTTAAAATTTCCACTTCATAGAAAGCATTGATTTTGTATCTTTTATATTCTTAAAGTTGTTCAATTTCCCAAAATTAGGTACATCAATGAAGACCACTCAATAGTCCCAATGTTTCGATGCTTAGAACTTCTGGGCTTGTTGTATTCTTAGTGACAAACAGGTGTGTCAATACACTTTATCTGTTTCTCATAAGGTGTATGCATGAACTTGTCTGCATGACACTCCTGCTTAATCAACTTTTTCTCATATATGATTTCTCAATTACTTAAAAGTTCAATGTTCCTCAATAGTTGCCTTAATGGATGTTATACACGCGTTTGATGCTTGATAATGATGGTTCTGTGGCCAATTTAATTCAAATCCATGAACATTTATTTTACAAGGATATCTAATGTGTGATTTGACATATAAATGTGTATCATGTGCTTGGGCCATCCTAATCTTGGTGATAGTTACCTTGGTGCTTTCATGTCATGCGTATAATAACTGCATGGATTTTTATAATTGAAGTTTTGTTCATTTGATGCAGCCTTTGGGACTACACAAATGTTTTGATGAATTTTTTATGCGGAATAACTGTGCAATTCCAAAAGTAAAATTCACTTAACCATTCTCTCATTTAGTCATTTAGCTATAGATAACAAACTTACATAAAGGTTTTACCATAATGGCTGAAGACTTCTAACAGCGGTACTGCAAAGTTTTCGATTTAGACATAATTTAGTCGTAAGTTTTATTGCTATTCATTTATCATTTGTATTATACGTGAATCTTGCTTACTTCGATTAGACCGGCCCTGATGACTAGTTTAGTCTTTTGTTTCTTAACTCTTGCATAGTTTATAGACTTCTACTAAGTTTTTTATATATGTATTTCAATTTATTTGTTATTGAACTAGATTGTAAACTAAAATGACTTGTGAAATGATAATCTGTATTGATATATCAATTTGAGTGATTTGTGGTATTATATCAACATTCTATTTTTTTAAATTTATTTTTACTGTTTTTAGTGCACTGTAATACTGTTTTTTTAAACTGCTTTTTTGCTGTTTTTTAAACTGTTTTTGTTGTTTTTAAACTGTTTTTTTATTGCAACGTAACCGAATATTTCAATGTTTTTGCTGTTTTTAAACTATTTTTTACTGCACTATTTATTTTTACTGTTTTTTCTGCACGGTAATACTACTTCATAATATTTTTGTTATCATTTATAATTTAGAAAACACACTAACGATACGATATATATTGTATGTGTTTTCATATGTTGCAGGTTAGTTACTTTCTTTTGATATATGCAAAGTGATCGACAAAAGGAGAGTTGTGCATGATAAGCGTCAGTTTTGTATGAAAAAAATTACTAGAAGATGAATTGAATATGCATTTCCAAGATTGTAATTTACTTTTTTATTGTATCGCTTATACATTTGATGATCCTTATTTTGGTTGTAGACGTTTATATACTTGAAATACTTTTTGATCGATATGTTATGAAATGATATTATTTTTGTTAAGTTGAATTGTAAGTTGTTAGACATTTAATTTCGATCTTGTGGATTTATTTTGTAGTAATTATTTCTAGAATATTTTGTCTTGTAATTTATTTCTAGTTAGTTTCTTTGTATTTAAAGTTCAAGGGGCCAAAGTGCAATTCCTTGAAAGTTAATTAATTCTCCCTAGTTAAAGCTCCTACGGTTTTGTGAAAAGATACAGTTGACAATTTGAATTCAATATCCACGGTTTTCTCTCCAGCCGCCGCATACATTCTTTAATATTGTTGTTGTCTTCTCTTTAATCATTTTCACAATCATTGAGTGAATATTCTGTTTGTGAGTGATTATTGACGTATATGTGCTGATATTATCTGGGATTCATCAACAACAATTGGTATCAGAGCTCAAGGAGGTGGATTTACACTTCAAATCTCGGATTCTGCTGCTGTTCATCGAAGTTCTTCATCAAAAAACACGGTTTGATCTTCCTTTCTTCGAATATTTTGCTGTTTTCGTGTTTTTCCTTTCATATAATCATCTATTATTCATTCCCTACTGATTTAGAGCTATTTAGGTTCAATCTTTACACCATATTACCCTCTTAAATCCCTTTTTTTAAATCTTGAAAAAACATGGGTTTTCTAGTTATTTTGGTCCATTTTTAAAGGTTTTTTTACGTGTTTTGGTGTATTTTAAAAGCTTAAAAGTGTTTAAAATAATTTTCCAATCATTTAGAAACCATTTTTAGGCCAAAAATCTGCTAGTTGTAATTCTGGACAAATTCTAAAATTTCATAACTGCTATAATTCGGACCACACCTGTTGCTTTTCGTACCTAGTTTCAGCCCTGTTCGGACCCCAATCCGGACCATTCCGGACCATAGTTCAGTCCACTTTGAACCATACTTAGGTGACCTTCGGACCATATTTTCTCCACTTCGGTCCACACTTCGGTCCCATCCGAACATCGGACCATCCGAATCCGGTCCATATCCGAATTTGGTGTTTCCTTCTTGCAAAATTTTTCCAAGTGTTCATCTGTAGTGTATCCTATTCATCCGAATTCGAACTATCCGAATTCGGTTCTCCTGATATTGATCCATCCGAATTCGGTTTCTTCCGAATTCACTATTCATCCGAATTCGGTCCATCCATTGATTGGTCAACCAGGTCTAGGTTCCATCCAAAGTTACTGTATATCCGAATTCGGTCCCATCCGAACCTACTGTTCACCCGAATTCGGTCCTATCCGACATCCGAATTTGATTCAAATTCGTACCATCCAAGGTACTGTTCATCCGCATTTCAGCCAATCCGAATCAAGTTTCCACCTTCAAGATCTCATTATTCCTTATCAGCACCAAAAATCATGTCTCGTGAAGCCCTTGTCCTCGGTTCCGAGAACAGACCTCCTTTTCTGTATCCCGATGAGTATGAGCAGTGGAAGTCCCGATTTCTCAAGTTTGTCGGTATGCAACCCAGTGACAACCTTATGCTCCAATCAATTTCTGAAGGACCCGTTATCTATTATCGGGAAATTGCTGCTAGACCCGTGGCGAATATCAGGTGGAAGCTAACCCTACGTCCCTTCTTAGGTTTAGGGGAAATAATAGGAACCTGAAAGCTGACCCACCTGTACTCGCATCCAAAGTTGAATGCGAACCTGCAAATGATGCAGAGCGAGACAGGCAGCATGCTGACAAGAGGGCTGAATATCTGATCTACCAAGCCCTGCCCACTGATATCCTTGTAGGAGTAGACAGCAAAATGTCCGCTAAAGAGATGTGGGATGAATTAGAGGTTCAAATATCCACGGTTTAGGAGGCAAAGGCAAAGTTTACCGAATTCAAGGCCAAAGACAGGGAGTCGCTACAGGCCACGTTTCCTAGATTCTGTGCAGTTCTGAATGAACTTAACAAACTGCACATCAAGAAAGACAAGGATGACATCAACATCCAGTTCTTTGCTGCCTTAGCCCCCGAGTGGCAAATTGCATGCCGAGCAATGCGACGGTCCGCGGTGGTATTCGGATGACAGACGAGATGACAGAAGGGATGATTATAGTAGGGACGATTATCGAAGGGATGACAGAGACGACCAACGATACGACGATGGACTGGACTATCGGGATGACCGCCGTTATGAAAGGCGAGACGATAGGAGAGATGATCGTAGGAATGATCTACGCGATTATGATCGTTGGGACAACAGTCGGGATGATAGACGGGATGACCGACGTGACGATCGAAGGGACTATGATCGTTGGGACAACAGACGGGATGATAGTAGGGAACCTCGCCGTGCCGACAAGAGGCCGGTGGAGAGGAGGGATGAGTGGCCGAGAGCAGAAGAGCCTAAAGGAACCGAAGAACGTCTGTGCTACAAGTGCGGCAAACCGGGCCACTTTGCTCAGGAATGCAAGAACAAGTTTGAAAGAGACGTCGATTATTATGAGCGGAAGCTAGAGGCCGCCAAAAAGAGAACGGATGTTATGGCTCTCGTTGCCCAAGAAGATTATTGGGATGGAGAGGATACTGATGACGAGGACGACAAAGGCAAGAATTGCTACACGGCGGATCGTCTGGGATTGGATAACTATGCTACATCCACCGATTCAGAATCAGACACTGCTGCTGAGGGGGAGACGCCGCAAAATCCACCAGCATGTCTGATGGCCAGATCCGACGATCCAGAATGTTCGTCATCAGATTTTGAGGCACGAGAGGTACATTCCTTTTACATTCCAAAGCATGTAAATAATTTATCTATACATGGTGAATGTAAATTGCACACACATATACTTGAATTAGAAGCTAGGATAAATGCTGAAACAAAAAAGTGTGTGCAGGCTGAACATCTAGCCCAAACATTAAAAGAGTCATCTGAGTTATATCAATCAAAGTGGTTAACTAATCATAATGGGATAAAACAGATGCTAATTGAAAAGGTAGATGTTCAGGATAGGTATACGTACCTAGAATCTTGTATGGATAGGTTATCTAATGAAAAGCTCTCATTAAAAGAAGAAATATATGTTCTATCAAAACAATTAGAGACGGTAAGTATGGAAAACATAGACAGCTTAGAAAAATACAAAATGATAGAAGAAGAAAGAATAAGTTTGTACTCTCGAATAAAGACCCTTGATGATGAATTTTTAAAACAGGGTCAAACTGAACAAACTATTCACTTGAATCAGCCCAAAGAGACTAGGTTTTATCATTTTAAACAAGGCATCGGTTTCAGAAATCCTAAGTATTTGGAAAAGGCTCAAAAAGGTTTACCTCTGTTTTATGACATGAAGTACATGGGTGTTGGGCTTAAATCTTTCTTTTTTGAGTCATCAAAAGAAGTTTTAACCCAAGAGGATGAGAAACGTATTGAAAATAAAGAAAAAGAAATATTTTTTAAATATGAAGAACTAAACGAGAGTTATCCTTATAGAGTACCCACTCTAGAGGAAGACTTCTTGTCTAGTTATTATGAAGCTAAAATGAAAGCAGAACCTGTAAAACGAATCCCTCACCTTTACGTTCCTACAAAAGTTCTTCAACATAAAATTTAAGTTTTAGAAAAGGAATTAAAGTCAACTCAAAAGAAAGCTCTTGATTTTCAAGAAGCTCTTCTTAAGAGTGAGGGAAAATTGGTAAATCAAAGTTTTCAACAATCTGTAGAATTAACTGACTACAGAGAAAAATTTGACATGGTTTCTCAAACATTAAAAGATCATTTAGAAGAGCCAAAAGTTTCTCGTCCTACCAAAATCCCGCTCGTGTCACCTAACAAAGGTAAAACTAAAATTGAAAATTCTTTTATCAGTTGTAAAGGTGAGTGCTCAAAACCTGTCAAAGCTGAGGTTTCGAAGAAGACTCAGATTCAATCCAAGTCTTTTAAGAAACCCACTCACCAAGAAAAAGAAAAATCTTTAAACTCTAAGTCTTCCATGCGTACTGACTCTCGTCGTTTTGTTCCTACAGATCATGTGAGAAGAGTACCAAAAACAACCATGCAAGATTTTACTAGTTTTTTTGTGAATAACACTGTTATGCTAATTGATTTTGTTTCTAGAGATAGGTTGCATGTAATCTCTGAAAACAATATTTGTAATGATGTAACGAATTCTACTGCTTGTTTGAAGTATTCTTTTAGTGACTTGTTTAAATTATGTCCAACTCGTTTTAGACGCCAAGTTCCTGAAATGAATGCTTTTGTGCCTTATCCTGCTAAAAGAATTCGTAAAAAGAAAATAAAAAATGTTGCATCATCGGCCATCACGAATAATGAGACTTGTACTTTGCCTAGGCCCAAAACCAAAGCAAAAGTCAAACAAGTCTCAAAAAGTCAAAAACCGAAGGTAATTTCATCGCCTAAGGTTCCAAAGCCTGATAAATCCTATTTTCAATGGATTCCAAAAGGTTATGCATCTGGTCCACACATAACTACAAAATGGGTTCCTAAAACTGCAAACGTGCCATATTCACCTGGAACTCCTAACCCAAAAGGACCCATATTAAGATGGGTACCCAAAGTTGTGTGATCTTAATGCAAATGGTTCTTGGTTACTTCAGATCAAGACCCGTACTTCAATGAATTGGCTTCTAGTTATCATAGACTAGGAACCGTTCTTCTGCTTGTCGGTTGTGCTTAAACCGACACGTTTGGCTTCTATGCACACAGCTCAGGACCCGGTCTAAATTCGTCATGTTTTCTGAACATCTCGGTTCAGAACACGGTTTGATTGTCAATATAAGATGGATCTGGTTGAATGCTTATAGATTTTCATTATACGTATTTATTTTTTTCTCAGGCAAAATCCATCTGGTATATGGATTCGGGTTGCTCCAGGCACATGACCGGGAGAAGAGAGTTGTTGTCTAATGTGGTAGAACAATAATGTGGGACGGTAAAATTTGGGAACAGTCACCAAGCTCACATAAAAGGATACGGGGATTTAGTCTTATATAATCTAGTCATCAAGGATGTTGACTATGTTGAGGGATTATCACATAATTTGTTTAGCATAGGCCAGCTCTGCGATAAAGGATTAGAAGTAACGTTTAGGGCTAAGAACTGTAGTGTTAAGAGTATGGATGGCAAAGAAATTTTATCTAGTTCCCGTAACTCTAACACTTACACCATAGACGTAGCTAAGCTCATGGATAAGGATAGCATCTGCATTCTATCAAAAGCCTCTTCAAAAGACTCTTGGTTGTGGCATCGAATGTTATCCCACTTAAACTTTGAAAACATCAACAAGCTGGCTGCGAAACAACTGGCGAAAGGTCTCCCAGAACTGAGATATGAAAAAGCCCATCTGTGTGGAGCATGTGAGAAGGGCAAGATGAAAAGATCATCTCACAAACCAAAACCCGAACCATCATCGAAGAGAGTGCTGGAGTTACTTCATATGGACTTATGCGGACCGATGCGGACCCAAAGCATAAATGTGAAGCGATATGTGTTGGTTATTGTTGACGATTACTCACGATATACCTGGGTTAAGTTCTTGCGATCCAAGGATGAGACAGCTCTAGAAATCATCAATTTTATAAAGAGTGTCGAAACCCAACAGCAACTGTCCGTTCAATCAATCCGATCTGACAACGGCACAGAATTCAAGAATTCAGTAGTTGAGGGATTCCTTCGATCCAAAGGTATTCAGCATCAATATTCTGCTGCTAGAACACCTCAACAAAATGGAGTCGTAGAAAGGCGTAACCGTACCCTTGTGGAAGCTGCTCGTACAATGTTGACTTATTCAAAGCTACCTCCGTTCTTGTGGGCTGAAGTCGTGTCAACAGCTTGCTACACACAGAATCGCTCCATAATCCATAAGTGTTTCAATAAAACTCCATATCAACTCTTCTTAAATAAAGTACCTTTCATCAAGTACTTACGTGTATTTGGTTGCAGGTGCTATGTGCTTAATGACAAAGATAACCTCGGGAAATTCAACGAGAAAGCTGATGAAGCGATCTTCATTGGATACCCATCCAACTCGAAGGCATATCGTGCATTCAACACCCGAGCCAGGACAGTAAATGAAAGTGTGCATGTCACATTTGATGAGTTGGCTGAACTGGCACCCGAAGTTGATCATTCAGGATCACGCATTACACCAATGCCTGGAGACTCTTCTTCTCAATCCACTTCTTTTTCACCTTCTGATTTAGTTAATTTTTTTGATCCTTTTTATGTAGAATTTTTTGGTCCTAATTCTAATGTGTCTAATGTTTCTCCTACTGTAGGTAATACATCCAACAATTCAACTGCACCACAAATTCTATCTTATCCATCTTCATCCATGTCATACCCACATCCATCAACATCATCCACTGATAAGTCTGCAGTTGAATCTACTCCAGAAATACCCACGCACATCATGTCAAACATCCTTCCTTCACCTGAACACTCTGAACCCGAACCTGAACCAGTGGTACCTTCACTAGAAACCATTAACCATGAATCATCCTCCATTCCCACTCTCACCACTGAGATTCCATCCCGTACACCCCTTCCACATGAAACAAAATGGACCCGAAGTCACCCAACCGATCAAATCATTGGCGATGTCTCAACCGGTGTCCAAACCCGTAGGGCGCCTGCTAATGAATGTCTCTTCGCATCATTCCTTAGTATGATAGAGCCAGCTCGTGTGGATGAAGCCAAAAGACCCAACAATTATCGGAACAAAGTGGATCTACAAGAACAAACGAGACGAAAACGACATTGTGATAAGAAACAAAGTGAGACTTGTCGCCAAAGGCTACCGTCAACAAGAAGGGATAGATTATGACGAGACCTTCGCTCCAGTTGCACGGATTGAAGCACTCAGAATCTTCTTGGCGTACGCGGTACACAAAGACTTCAAAGTGTACCAGATGAACGTCAAGACAGCCTTTCTTAACAGTGAATTTAATGAAGAGGTGTACGTTGAACAACCACAAGGATTTGTTGATGCGCATAAACCTGACCATCTTTATGTGCTAGACAAAGCTCTTTATGGTTTAAAACAAGCACCTCGCGCATGGTATGACAGTCTCTCTAACTTTCTTATCTCTGCTGGTTTCAGCAAAGGTGTGGTGGACACAAGACTGTTCACAAAAAGGGAAGGCCCGCACATAATGCTAGTGCAAATATATGTCGACGAAATTATATTTGGATCTAGTGACAGTAATTTCTGTAAGGATTTTTCAGCCCTAATGGAGTCCAGGTTCGAGATGAGTATGACGGGGGAAATGAATTTTTTCCTCGGATTACAAGTCAAACAACTTGAAAATGGGATTTTTGTAAACTAGCCGAAATATACTCTTGACATTCTCAAGAAGTATAAGTTAGACTCTTGCACGAGTATCGCAACTCTCATGGCTTCCAACTGTAAGTTAGACACCGATCCTTCTGGGAAAAGTGTCGATAATACAACTTACGGAGGGATGATAGGATCCTTACTGTATCTGACTGCTAGTAGACCTGATATAATGTTTTCAACACGTCTTTGAGCTCGTTTTCAGGCCGACCCAAAAGAATCACACCTAACTGCGGTAAAACGCATTTTTTGTTATCTTAAGGGTACACCCGATCTTGGTCTCTGGTATCCAAAGGGAACCGAGTTTGATCTTACTGCTTTTTCAGATGCTGATTTTGCAGGTTGTAGAGTTGACAGAAAAAGCACATCAGGTGGAATATAGTTCTTGGGAGACAGACCGGTGAGTTGGTCGTCCAAAAAGCAGAATTGTGTTTCAACATCCACAGCTGAAGTTTAATATAATCGATCAGAAAATGACAAAAGATTTTATTTGTTTTAACTTATTTTATTTTATTTTATTTTTGTCTTAACTTAGTTTTTAAAGAAAATCACAAAAATATTTTTACTTTGCATTTACTTATCTTAGTTACAAAGAAAAATACAAAAAGATTTTATTTAATTGGGCCAAATTATTTTTCTTTCTTTTCGTTCTTAAAAATTTTGTTTTTGTTTATTTTTGAGTTAAGGCCCAAGTTTTTTTGAAAAAAAAAACGCCGGCCCATTTCCTCTGTTGGGCGCGGATCCCTCTCCACCCGACCCGACCCGACCCTTGCACTTTTCGACTACGGCACTGTGAAATGTGAATCCTATCAATCAATCAACAATCAATACAATTAGTCAAGAACAAGATCAAGAATACTAACCAAATGCTTGGATTGATTACGAATTTGATAACAAAGGAGAATGAGAACTGTAGCCCTAGATCTCTGAAATTCCGTGCGTATACAAAAATGCTAAATGTCAGATCTGTCACTTACTATTACAAAGTCAACTATGTATTTATACTATTTACAACTATGAACAAATTACAAAATAAACCCTAGACTTTAATTTTCATCAACAAAAGCTATTCCAACAATCTCCCCCTTTGATGAAATACGTAAAGTCTTTATCTTGAAAGCCCCATCTTCATCTCAAAATTTCTCACACTTTTTCTGTTTGCTAGTCTCCACTTTATCTTTGAAATAACTTCAACAATGAGCTTCTTATCATTTGCACTGAGGGCTCCTCTTTTAGTTTTTCTTTTCTGATCAGCAGCCAGCTTTCCTTTAAGCCCACTCATAACTTTCTGGAGAGTTCCATCACAAAACTTATTCAATTCAATGGTCCTCACAGCTTTCAGATTTCGATTTCTGTCTTTGTATATGACTACTGGACGCTTGACCATAATGACTTGAAATTCTTTCAATTCCCCGGCAAATTTGATTTCTCTATTTGGTGGAGTCACATTTATCTTTCTCATGCCCCTTTCAACACCAATTTGAAGATCTAGAATTGACATAAGAACGAGCTTTATATGCATGAAATGAAACAACGTCTCCAAAGCAAATCTGCAAAGCTCAATTCTTTTGTTTCTACATAATTCATCAAACAAATCTTCAACGTCCACCAAATTCATCCAAAACATATCAGCTTCTCTAAACTTATATGTATTCCCATTCGATCTTGTAACAGTGAATGTAGCATAAAAGATCCTTAACGAATCTATCCTTTTCAATCTTTATTAGATCCACTATCGGAAACTCACTTCTAACTTTGTCTGCACTCTGAGCCTTGTTTTGAAGGAAACTTGCATAGTTCACCAGATTTGGTCGATTTGGTTCCAACACTCTCAGCAACTTCAGGAATGTACAAGGAGCCTGCTTCTTGCAGAAAATCTTTTTCTCCAGATGGTCTTCAAGATACGGAAGCTTGTTTCTTTTCCTAACGTATTCAGCTGATTTCTTCGTGGAAAGCTCCAGACCCTTTTTCATCTTCTTTCTAACTTCTTCTTCGTTCAGAAGGCACAACATATCATCAATCTCTTTCTGAACTAGCCTTTGAACTTCAAACCTCAATTGATGTTGCTTTTGAGACTCATCTTCTAGCACATACTCATCAAAAAATCTTTCCATGATTTCAAACTCATTCACCTCTTTCACAGTTGGAGGAATAAAACTTTCTACTGGAAATGGCTCTGTCTCTTCTTCTTTAACCTGTACCATAAACTCAGGCTTTTCAATCATAGGTATAGGTATATCATCCTTTAAGATCTCTTAAACCAACACTTCTTCTTCTTCAATTCTCTCAGCTCTAACAGCAACATCTGTTAGCTGTATCACATCATCATCTTCTGATTCTTCAATCTCAACAACATCTTCAATCATTAATGCTTTTTCTTGTTCCGCTTCTTCTGACTCTTCATATTCATCAAAATTGTATAACTCTGACTGAATGTTCAATGGACTAGGAACATCTTCATAAAGAATCAATTCATGTCCTTTTTGAACATCAGTAGGTTCTTTTGAGCTTCCTGCCTCTCCTTTCTCTTTAACTTCAGTCTCTTTTTCTGGATAGGTAATCATCAATATACCCGGTGTAGGCTCATCAAGCTTCCTCCTTTTCTTCCCCTCATGAGGAGCATCATCGGAGTCATCATCATGCTCATCATGTTTACGTTTTGGCACAGAAGCTTGAGCCTTGCAAGTCTGTTCAACAGCCACCACACGTTCAGATAAATTTCCCAAAGCAGTAATAACAGTACTCTCCAATCCTATCATTCTCTCTCTCATTTCATCAAATTGCTCAAACACCAAATCTCTCAGCTCTTCAATAGCTTGATTAGGATCGGGTTGCTTCACTGACTCCTCTGCTACTTATTTTCCTTTCAAAAACTTGTGAATGTTATTTATTTGAGCAATTACCTCTGACAATTGAGCAGATACATGAGTGTTTACCCCTTCAACAGCAGCATTTACGCTTGAGTTAAAGTTGTTTCAGTGACGAACGGGGAAAGAGTAACTACTGGGTCACTCAGACTTCCAGTTGACACAACAGTGGAACTTGTAAAAAGAACCTTTGTGTGGCCAGTGCTCAGAGTTGGCAAAGTTGTAGCTCTGACTGGACTTCCACGCTCTTCAAGTGACGGAGCAACGAATGCTTCCGTGACTTGGGATGTTCCGGCAGTGAAACCAAGTTCAACTGCACTTACTTCAACGAATGAAGTAGACGCAAGTGTCCTAGCGTGTATCGGTTCTAGACTTGGTGATTGAAATGAAGTCGTACACTCGGGCAGATGTGTACTTAATTCAGTATCCATCGAATCTAAAGGATTATAGGATAGCAGTTGTGCTTGTTCTCGGTGCTCAATTGAAACAGTCTCCTGTTGAGAGGAGACTGAGTGGATGGTGGGGTGTGCACTTTTCAGTCGGATACTGACTTTTTCAATGCTAACTCCCTGTTGGGAGTTAACAACAGTTGTGGTTCTTTCCCGGATTTCTTGGCTTAGGACTTCCCTCACACTCTCTTGAGTTATACTTACAATATCCATTAGAACAGCTACTCCCTCATCATGAGTAGGTCCACCATCATCATCATCATCATCACCTTCCTCCGGCTCCCTCATTTATGTTTGACAATGTACGTTCAGAATCAGAATTATGCTCTTCTCCCTCACCTACCCTTACATCACCCGCTTCTCCCTCAGTCACTTGAAGGCTTCCCTGAACTTCAGCCCCTTGCTGAAGTTCCTCTCGTATTTTATGCATTCTTTTCAGTTGACTCCATAGAAGTCGGCTTGTTATGTTCGGGTCCTGAACTGGTATGTTCAGAATCCATTACCACTCATTCATCAAATTTAACGTTGACACTTTCATTGACTGTCTTGGTCCGCTTGTTGTAGACCCGGAAAGCGACTGACTCCTTCGAATTTCCTATGAAAATACCTTCATCAACTTTTTAATTAATTTTTCCAAGGTTGTCTTTGTCATTTAATATGAAGCATCTGCATCCAAAGACATGGAAAAATTTAATATTAGGTATCCGTTTGATTATTAGTTCACAAGGAGTCTTCCCGAATCGTTTATTGATGATTGATCGATTCTGTGTGATCAAGCTGTTGCAACAACTTCAGCCCATAAGAATAACGGAAGATTGGAATACGCCAACATCGTTCTTGCTGATTCCACTAGTGTCTGATTTCTTCGTTCAACGACACCATTCTGTTGTGGAGTTCGAGCGGCTGAAAATTGATGTGTGATTCCTACAGAATTCAAAAATGATTCAAGAGATTTGTTCTTGAATTCTTTGTCGTTATCTGATCTGATTGACTGAACTGACAGTTGCAACTTCACTTGAATTTTCCGGATGAAGTCTATAATGATTTCGGTAGCATCTGATTTGGTCCACAGGAAGAAAACCCAAGTGTATCGTGAGTAGTCGTCGACTATTACCAATACATATCTTTTCTTGTTAATACTTTGTACTCTCATTGGTCCACACAGATCCATATGTAGCAGTTCCAGTGCTCTCGTTAAAGAGTGTTCGGATTTGGACTTATGTGAAGCTCTAGTCATCTTTCCTTTTTCGCAAGCGGAGCACAACTGCTCCTTTTGAAATTTGAGAGTTGGTAGCCCTTTAACTAATCCGCCTTTTGCTAGGTTGGTTAATTCGTTAAAGCTCAGATGTGAAAGACGACGATGCCATAGCCAAGCTGTTTTAGATGTAGCTTTTGACAGTAAGCAGACATCCTTTTTCAGATTAATGGAGGCTAGGTCAATGGAGTACAAGTTGGTTTTCCTGTTTCCTGCAAGAATTTCTTTTCCTTCTCCAGATCGAATGCTGCACCGATTAGCTTTAAAATTGACTTCCAATCCTTTATCGCACAGCTGTCCAATGCTAAACAAGTTGTGACCAAGACCGTCAACATAGAAGACCTTCTGAATGGTAATTTTATCGTATGCAAGACTCCCATAACCTTTGATCGGACAAAACTGATCGTTCCCAAATCTGACCGTCCCACAGAATTTATAGTGAGTGTTTCTCTTTGTCCGGTCATGTGCTTCGAGCATCCGGAGTCAAGATACCATACATGATTTACCTATAAGACGAAATAGCACATGAGGTACCCACTTATAGTTGGGTACTTTTGATTTTGGTAAATCATGCAGTTGATGATGCCTTTTCTCATTAGATATGTCTTATTTTAATAGTTGATGATAATTTAGGTACCCAATTTTTAACAGTTCTTTTTGGTATCCACTTTTGTACAATTCGCGGCAGAACTGTTTTTGAAAGATTATGCTGTGGAACCTTTTTTTGTTTGAAAGATGGGTCCTTTTTCTTAGGTTGCCATACAAGTTTATCAGATTTTACAAGCAGTGATTTACATGAACCAGAATTCAAAACAATTAAATCAGTTCGAGAGAATTTGATACAAGATTTATCAACAAATTCATTATTACAGACAGAATTCTCAAATTTTCTATTTCTATCTGTAACAATATTTTTCTTCACTTGCCACTCTTGTTTTATTTTCTGGTTTTTCAGTCCTCTCTGCTTCTTTCGCCAAACTTGCTTCCGAGAACCGTTCACAATATAATCTGACATAGAAGAAACATGAGAATTAGTGATCTTAGAAACTTGTTTCTTCTGTAAAGGTTTCTTACCTTTTGAAGTTTAGACTTTGAGTGCAATTGAGTCCTTTGTAGAAGATGATTCACCTTTTTCAAATTTAGGAGTATCAAAAGTAACTTTTGTTTTCTCCTTCTTTTGTTGTAAACTTGGTGAATTTTCAGATGATTTCTTTGAATCTGTAGAAATTCTTTGAAGAATTCTAACAGGTTCTTTATGATCATCAGATTGTTTGTTATATAAAGGTTTTACAAATTCATCAATTTTAACAAACATCTCTTCTAATGAATTGAAATCAGAGTTCATATACAAATCAAATTCTGTTTCAGAGTTGATAGAATTCAGTGAAGTTGAAGATAATGGATCTGATAATATTTTGTTCTCATGCTGTTTTTGTAACTTCTGTTCCAGAGTTTTAAGTTCAGCCTTTAGAGTTTGATTTTCTGTCTCGAAATTTTTTATTTTCAATTCGAGATCAGTGTTTATCTTTTCAAGAATTGAAAATGGTAAATATAACTTTTGAGATTGAGTACTAGATTCAGATAGATCCTTTTCACAATATGTCGATATACTCCTTTTTAATGTCAAAATTATTATTTGATTCATTTATTCTGTTATAGTCAACAGAATTTTGCGTTTTATCTTATCTTAATCTTTTTGATTCTTCAGTAGATTCTACCTCATCTGATGCTTTCATGAAAATCATTTTTAATCCTAGATTCATATATCTGACATCATATAAAGTCGGTGAATTTGAGATAGCCTTTGTCAAATATTTAGGATTTTCCCAACCAATACCAGATTTTGATTTGTAAAATTCTGTGTCTTTTGGTTGATTTAAATAGATAGTTTGATCTGTTTGACCTCTTTTGATAAATTCATCTTCCATTTTCTTTATTTTCTCATAAAGCTTACTTCTTTCTTCAAAAATGGCATGATATTTTACAGAAAATTTTGTAGCCTCTAATTCTGCTAAACTCAGTTTTTCTTGTAGGTCAGATATATTGTTATTAAGTTCTTGAATTTTGCTTTGAAGTTCATTTTCTTTGTCTTGCAAATCTGAAACTGCTCGTAATGCCAATGCTTTATCCTTGGAAAAATTTAATACTAATGCATGTTCATTACGTAACTTATTTTCCAAGGAGTGAGCATGTTTCTTTTCAGCCTTTAATGATTTTTCAAATTTCTTAAGCATAAAGGCTATTTGTGTTAATTTTTCTTCAAGCAAACAGGAATCATCATTTTCAGAGTCAGAATTAGAATTTACCTCTGGTGTTTCTGAAATGTCTGATTTTTCCGACTCTGATTCATCAGTATCCTTTTCTTTGCTGCATCCAGCTTTTCTTGTTGCCATCAACGCGAATTCTTCAGCCACTTCCTCATCAGACTCTTCGTTTTCCTCATTTTCATCTGTTAACTCAACCCAGACCTCATCTTCTGCTATTAATGCTGACTCACTCATCCAATATGTGTTCATCCTCTATTAACTGTAACCAATGATCATCCTCTGCCATAAGGCCTTTTCCTGCTTCCTTTTATTTGGCTACGAGAGCTTTTCTTGTGTAGTAGTCAGAGTTTTTGACTACTGGCATTCTGCACTCATGAGCAAAGTGTCCTGGTTTTCCACAATTGTAGCACTTTTGCTCTGTTTCTTTCTTGGCTGATTTATCAGATTTTTCATATTTTTCAGCTTTCCTGCCACTGCTCTCACCAGATTTTTCATATTTCTCCTTCTTTTCAAACTTCCTTGAGCCAGTCTTGTAGCGCATTTTGTTGTTGGTTGGCTTACGATAGAATTTCTTTTGGAATGCCTTAGTAAGTAAGGCCATCTGCTTTTTCATCTCTTCTATCTCGGAATCAGCGGATGAATCTGATGTGTCTGATCGGAAGAGCTACTGCTAATGACTGCCCGTTTCTCCTTTTTCAGCTTATACTTATATTTCTTTTCTGCCAATAAAGCCAAAGGGTCAATGGTTTCTTTCTCGGCTTTCTTTTTGCTAGATATTTGCCTCAAAACAACCTATTGATAGTTATTGAGGTTTTCAAAATCATGTGGAAGTCCATCTCTTCAATGTCTTTCGTTTGTTGGATAATCATCGCATACTTTTCCCATTCTGGGTTAAGTACGTTTAAGAACTTGACATTGATATCTAGATTGGACTTTGTAACTCCATTTCTCTTCATCTCACTTACCAGACTGACAAACCGCAAGTAAGTGTTTTCTAGTAATTCTCCTTCTCGTGCTCTAAAATTCTCGAAAGTCATTAGACTGTTCCTTGCTCTATTGGTTGCAGCCCTGTCGGATCCCCTCATTAGCTTGCACACCTCATCCCAGATGGATTTGGCGGTCTTTGTGTTTGTAAGACATGTATAAATGTCATTAGGGATTGAGATCAGTAACAACTTCCTAGCTGTTTTGTCCCCTAATTTTCTTCTTTTCTGTGCCTCAGTTAAGTTTGTAACCTCAACAGTTCTTGGTGGAATTGGGGGATTTCCAGTGGGTACACCAGGGATTGTCTCCATGAACACAGCTGGTCCGTCCGTTAAGGATTTTAGCGTTTCTTCCGAAAGATCATGGAAACTGATAAATTCCAAAAACCTTTCCCTCCACTGTACGTATTCTCCCCGATAAAGAATTGGAGGTTTCGTCTCTGATCCCATGGCAAGCGCGTCTTTTGACATTATGACTGATATATAGGAAACTTTCCAAGATCGAATGATATTTGATTGAAATTGAAATAGTTGATCAACTATTGAAAATTGATCAACCTTTGAAAGAATGTTGAATGAAACTCGAATGAACAAGATAATCAACTCGAATGATGAGTTGAACAACTCGATTAATGAATGAATGAAACTCAAACCAATGTATAATCAACTCGAATCTATAACAAATGAACTTGTTAGAAGAAGTAAGCAACTCGAATTAAGTAAAGACTCAACTTGATTCAGTGAGAATAAAACTCGAATCAATAGGGAATGAAACTCGATTGATTCTATGTGTAACTCGATTGGTATTATATGCAACTCGATTGATTCAATTTTGCAACTCGAATTAAACTAAGTGTAACTCAAATGAATATATGGACAACTCGAATTGAACTTTCCTTTGAACTTGATCAACTCGAATTTAACTGAGTTCAACTTGAATAGAATGTAAGTTCAACTCGATTGGAAGTCACTACCAACTCGAATATAAGATAATTCAACTTGATTGAAATCCAAGTCAACTCGATTGAACTCCAAGTTCAACTCGATTGACACTAAAGTCAACTCGATCAAAACTTGTAATCAACTCGATTGGTAAAGGCTTTCAACTCGAATATCCCAAGAACAGTATATAACCCGAGTTTCTTAATTTTTCAAATTTTCAAGTCTTAAATTCAATCTAATTTGTAAAACTGAGCTATTTTCAACCAAATTGATATCGAAGGTAGGGATTCTGATTTCAAACACTTTTTGTGAAAGTATTTCGTCAAAAAAACAGATCTAAAAGTGACTTTTGCAATGAAACAGTGAAGAACTTTTGGTTTTTCAAAATTTCTGAAAAATCAACATATCTTTTTCTGTGTTTGATGAATCAAAACAAATCTTTGATCAATTCAATCGACTTCCTAACCTCTTCATACGATCCAATTTTCAGAATCAATAATCAACAGGATAAAAACCCTTGTTCATTTTTATGTTTTTCGAAAAAATATGTCAAGAACAGTGTTCGAAAAACATCAATTTCAAATCAAAAATCACCCTAAGAGCTCTGATACCAATTGTGAAATGTGAATCCTATCAATCAATCAACAATCAATACAATTAATCAAGAACAGAATCAAGAATACTAACCAAATGCTTGGATTGATTACAAATTTGATTACAAAGGAGAATGAGAACTTTAGCCCTAGATCTCTGAAATTCCGTGCGTATACAAAAATGCTAAATGTCAGATCTGTCACTTACTTTTACAAAGTCAACTATGTATTTATACTATTTACAACTATGAACAAATTACAAAATAAACCCTAGACTTTAATTTTCATCAACAAAAGCAATTCAAACAGGCACTACCAGGCAACACTTTTTCCACTTTATCTCAGCTTTTAAATTTCTGTTAGGCACAAAAAGGCCTCAGTCAAACCTGTTCTGCATCTGAGGGGTAGATTATTAATCAAACCTGTTGATGCCTTTGAAGGTTGAATTGAAGGCCTGTTATATGCCTTATTGAAACCTGAAAATGATTTGCAATATCAGCCTAAAGCTGTTCTATGTGTTGCATGTGTTGCAACAAAGGCAGTTTTGCCCAAGGTGTTCAGTCTGCTGAACAGGCTGGACATAAACTGTCTACGCTGCTCTACACTGATGAGCAGCTTGGGCAGTTTACAAGTGTTCTGTTCTTTGTGAACAGAACCTGTTCTTTGTGAACAGGCTAAACACTTCATGGAATGTGTTTCCAAGTCCTCATGTATTGTTTTTGACTACAAGATCAGTTTACAAAGTCGAATACAAAGTGGAAATCAGAACTGCTCAGCCTGCCCAAGCTGTTCTGTTACATGAAGACAAAAGGTTATTTGAAAAAGGGTGACAGACCTTTTTCTTATATCAAAATAGGCCTTTACAAGGAAGAAAAACACAAAGTTGACAATCCTTATTTGGTTAAAGGCAATGCAACAGTAGACAAAGTGAAAAGACAAAAGTTCTGCACATGTGAAGACAAGTCTGCTTTTCAGAAAGGTGCAGAAAAAGTTATGTTGTCTTTTCAACAAGACTTCTCCTTTTTCATTTCGTCCAATGAAGAAGCTTCACTTAGATCCTCTGAGTGAGTATAAAAAGAAACTTCCAAGGATTGATCGATCAAGCCAAAAAGCTAAGTGCTGAAAACAAGAGTGAACGTGCATTCAAAGTGTGTCTTTCATGCATGCAAGTCTGCTTGAATAAAACAGTGCTCAGTGTCTAAGCTGTTCTTGTTCAAGCTGTTCCTCAGAGTCTTATAAACACAGTGAGTGATTCTTAGTGAGTGTATTCATTGTAATTAGTTTAAGTCAGTCTTAGACTAGTCAGATATACTGTTGTATCTGTCATCTCAGCTTGAACCTTTACGCATTCAAGCTTGTTTGTAATTAACATTTGTTAATAATACATACAAACATTGAGAGAATTGTGTGTAGCTTTTAAAGTGCTGTATTCACCCCCCCTCTACAGCTTAAAGCTATATACTTGGGATATCTTTTGGGACCTACAACTGGTATCAGAGTAGTTTAGAGTGTGTGTCATTCTGGATCTCTCATTCTCCCAAAGTTTCCATGGACAACAGTGCTGAAAGCTCCTCATACTATGACAATGGCTCAATGGGAAAACCTCCAAAGTTCAATCATCAAAACTTTTCTGGTTGGAAGTGCAGAATGATGCTCTACTTTGAGAATCTGGATGTACAACTACCAGAGATTGTAATGGAGGGTCCCTATGTGCCAACCTCTGTTACAACAATAACTTCTGCTGTTGAAGGAGCTGCTCCTGAAATCAGAACATTTGAGAAAGCAAAAGCTCAATGGTCTGATGAAGACAAAAGACTGGTGGCTCTTGATGCAAAGGCCAGAAACAATCTGGTCATCTCTCTACCTGATGATGTGTTCAAATAGGTTGAGAAGATGAAGACTGCCAAGGAGATGTGGGATACTTTGTGTACCGTCTATGATGGACCCACAATCACACTTGACAACAGGATTAACAATCCTGTTAGACAGTATGAACTCTTCTTTGCAAAACCAAAGGAGACTCTCACTGAAACCTACACCAGGTATACTGCTCTTGTAAATGATCTCAAAGCTGTTGGGATCACCAAGGACAGCCTGACTTTGGTAAACAAGTTCTTAGATGTTCTGCCTGAAGAATGGAATTATTTTTCTACAATTTTAAGGAATTCAGGTACCATCAAAAGTATGGATCTTGTTAACTTATATGGGTCCTTACTAAATGATGAGAAATCAAGGCAACAGAAGAGAAATGCCTTGGAAATATCTAAGAAAGGTGCAGCATTTGTGGCTAGTGTGAGACAACCTGTAAATCAAGTGAGTGATGTGTTTACTCAACCTGATCAACAGGCTGATGATAAGGAGGAAATGTCTGATGAGGAAGACAATGCAGATAGTGCTGAACTGGATGATGAGCAGATGATAGCCATGCTTGTCAAAAGGTTCAACAGGAAAAGGTTTGGAAGAAACAAGCTACAGGGAAGCTCAAATGCTGTCAAAAAGAAAGCATTTGACAAGACCAAAGCTGAGTGCTTCAAATGTGGCAAAACTGGCCATATAGCTGCTGACTGTGTGTCAAAAGCTGTTGGTCAGACATCCAAACCACACAAGACAAACAGGGATGACCTTATGGCCATGGCTAAGCTGAGGAAGTTAGAAAACTCAGTGGTTTCTAACAGGCAAAAGGGACTAATGGCTGAAACTTGTGACTGGGAGGAGTCTGATTCATCATCTGATGAAGAAGACAACAACTGTCTGATGGCCAACACCGATGTCCCATCAACAAGCAACTTCAAACAGGATCTGGCTGAAGCTGAAGCTTTCAGCAGCTTGGAGAACTGGAACCCTACAATGATGTATAAGGTACAAAATTTTATAGATTACAGTTCTAAAGAAAAAGTTAAAATGTTTGAATATATGCTTGTTGATCTAAAAGCTGCTGTTGAGAAGCATGCTGTTTTATTATCTGAAATCTCTAAGCTTAAAACTGATATTGAAACAAAATCCAGTAAACTGGACAGCTTCCATAAGTTGGAAGCTAAGCTTGATGAATTAAAACACATCAATTCCATTTTACTGGAAGAAAAGAGAGAAACAGATATAAAACATGCTAAGCTTCAAATGATAGTTGACTCTTGGTGTCAATCTGCACAAAAAGTCAGCCACTACATAAGTCAGCAGATTCCTGCACAAATCCAAGCCTATCTTGGAGGGGATCTTGACACAGCAGCTTCCATTGTTGAGGTTAATAATTTAAAAGAAGACTTGTCCACTCTTGGTGAGCTTCCAAACACTTTTATTCAAAGAGTGAATGGTAAATTAATCTCAACAAACAGGTTTGTCAGGCCTCAAAACACTGACAGCTCGTGTGAACCTAGCTCAAAAGCTGTTGATGAAATGAGTTCTTCATCAAATAAGCTTGCTAAGTGTTCTGCTGATTCACACAAGCAAAAGAAAGGAAAGCATGTCCAAACTGCAGCTGTGGACACCAAACCTGTTGACAAAACAGACTTTGGGTCTAAAGCTGGTGTAAAAAGGCATACTAATCCTTTTAATGCTGAACATTTTGAAAATAAGTTTTCAAAAGGTAAGCAGTCTGCCTTTAACAAGAATAAGTCTCAGGTTGAAGACAAACCTGCTGTGATTTCAAATAAGTTTTCAAATCATAGTGGTAAACTGGTTTTAAATGAGAATAAGTATTTAAAAACCAGAAATAATGATTATGTTGATAGGCAACATCAATCACATCTCAGGAAGGGCAAAGGCAAATGATCGGGTGATAATTTACCATGTTTATTAAGCGTAAAAGAGTTGTTTTTAATATAAAAGTGTTATAGAATGTGCCGCTATTGAATAAATTCTGTGCTTGTGCAGGTAAACAAAATCCGGTTTAAAATTGCAAAAAAAGGACGAAATTTCAGAGCCAGGCGCAGAGAGGGGCGCAGCCCTGCGCCCAGACCGAGTGCTCGACAGAAGAAATTAATTCACAAAAATACGGATTTTACAGAGGGGCGCAGGGGGGGGCGCAGGCCTGCGCCTACGGCTGCGCCCAGCCCATTAAAATAATAGACGGCCGTTTTTAGGGTTTTTCCAGTTTTTCCTATAAATACCAAGTCATATTTCAGAGTTCATCATCGTTTTTTGGAGGAGAAGGCTAAGGAAAAGAACCCTGTTTGAGCGAAAACACGTACGAAGAACACACGAGTCGAGCTACGGTGATGGATCAACAACTCTTGAACGTTGCATCAACTATGTCCGGCTAAGCTCACCATAATCATTCTCGGAGGAAGCACATCGCTAAGTTTTACTTTATGAACGATTACTTTAAGTTTGCATGGTTTTTATTATTTATATTGTGATTGTAAACGAATGATTATTATTTTGTTGTTGCATTTCGCAAGATAGTTCGTAGACATTTTATTATTCGTGCCGAGTTAATTATTTAATTAAGACGAGTAATCAAACGTGTCACGCGCTATGCCCAAGATCACGTAATGGTTTTAATAATAATTCTAACGAAGATTATGTCTATGTAATCTTCAAATCGTTTTTATAAATTAAACACAAAGCGAGGTGTGGAATCCGGGAATGGTTATCTTCGTACTTTATTCAATCAAACAATCTTCTTAAGTTTTCTTTTCACAAAATTCGCAAGTAATTAGTTTTATAAATCAAGCAATCACCTTTTTACAAACCACTCAATCTTTCTAAGTTACTTACTTTGCAATGCTAATCGCTTAAATACGTGCAATTAACCTCTCGCTCTCTGTGGATACGATCCCTACTTACCCTAGCTTCTAAGGTATTTAGTGGTATTTTTGACGGGTTAACGACACTCGCATCAAATTTTGGCGCCGTTGCCGGGGAGCGGTTGCGCTTAAATCACGTATTTTAGTAATTAGCTTAATTTAGTTGCCTTATTTTCTTTAGAGTAATTTAGGTAATTTAGTTAATTTAGTTAATTTCAATTAATTGCTTATTTGCTTTTATTTGCTTTCTTAAATTAGTTAAAGTTTCCTTATGTTGCTATATTCTATTTAATTAGTTTTTAATTAGTTTTAAGTTTTAATTATTGTTTTAGTTTATTAAGAAAAAGGGAATCGTGGCGCAAGCATCGATTCTCACCAAAAAGAAAGTAACTAATTCGAATTCTTCATCTAGCCCTCATAAGTTTATGCACACACGATATTCTGGTAGAATTTCACCCTTGAAGTTTGATCCAGAAATCGAAAAAACCGCTAGATCTAATAGGCGAGCCACAACTCAAACAAACGAAACTAAAAATACTGCTCCTAAAGTAAACGTGGAGGAAGAAATAATTAATTCGGAAGACGAGAACATCGAAAACGTTCTTGTCGACGTCCAACAAAACCAAAGACCGATGGGAGATCGTAGAACCGTAGAATCCCATTATAGGCCGGGTGATATCCCTGATCCATCACCCATTCTCTACCCAATTAATGAGAATGAACCCGAAATTAGGCCACAGCTATTTAGCATATTACCCGTTTTTCGCGGAGCACCAAGCGAAGAACCGTATGAGCACTTAGCTGAATTCACTGCCATATGTAAGGCCAATCACGTTAGGGGAATGACCGTAGATGCTCTAAAACTCAGACTCTTTCCTTTCTCTTTGAAGGAACGAGCGAAAAATTGGTTCGTGTCACTTCCCACTGATAGTATAACTAACTGGGATGAGATGAAAAAAGAATTTCTAACTGAATATTACCCAATTAGTAAAACTACAGAAAAACGTAAAGAAATCACTGGATTTAAACAGAAAATTGGAGAACAATTTCACGAAGCTTTTAATAGGTTGAATGAATTACTACGAACATGCCCTCACCATGAAATTCCTAAATGGATGCTAATTAAAACCTTTTTCGATGGGGTTAGTCAAGAAAGTAGGAATATGATCACCGCTGCTTCAGGCGGAACCTTTTTAGCCAAGGAAGATGATGAAGCTTGGGAATTATTAACCCAATTAAGCAAAGGTTTAAAAGTTCAAGCAGGTTCGGATAATAGTGTTGGTGTCCAAGTTATGGGCATAGACAACGCATGGAAGAAAGAAGTTAAATCTGACATATCCGAACTAAGCAAAAAGATGGACTTGTTGATGAAAGGAATGGGAAAGGTTACAGCGGCACAGGTTTGCTGTGTCACTTGTGGAGACCCTTCTCATCCAACCGAGAATCGCCCACATACCTTCACGCACGAAGAGTATGTTAACGAAGCTTTTGGATTTCGGCAACGAAGAGAACGGGAGAATCCATACTCGGAAACTTACAATCCGGGATGGAGAAAACACCCGAACTTTAGTTGGAGGGATAATCAAGACAATGATGCTCCCCCGAAGCCAAGATATGAGCAACCTCGTCAACAAAACCGAGATTTCCAATATGGATCGACCTCAGCTACGAAGGATGATCGGTACTATAAACGCCAAGACCCTAAAGAAGAAAATGATTCGCGACAAGTGTCGGGGAATTCGAAAGAGTTTTCCGAGTTTATGGAATTCATGAAGTAGCAAACCATGGTTCAAGCGAAAACTATGGAGATGCTTGGAAGGCAGATGGGACAAATTGCATAATCCTTAACTAAACGAGAAGAAGGGAAGCTTCCAAGCAACACCACAGTTAACCCATCGCACCACCATGGAAAAGAGAAGAAATATGAAGTTAATGAAGTGAACGAAGTTAACAAAGTCACTACCCTTAGGAGTGGAAAGGAAGTAGATAACAAAATAGAAATGCCTAAGGAGAGTGAGACTGACGACGAGGTAGAAAATGTTTATGAAGAAGAGCCACCCAAATCGGAGTCAAAGGTTGAAACAAAAGTTAAGAAAGTAACTTTTAAGGAAGTAGAAGCCAAGAAACCAGTAGAGATTAAAGTTGGGGAAGAGAGTTCCAATACTGAAACTGTTCCCTACCCAACGGCCTTAGAAAATCCAGCTTCATTCCCTTATGGTAAGAAAGGACCTAAAAACGAAGAGTTATGGGATATTTTTAATCAAGTTAAAATTAACATTCCCTTAATCAAAGCTATACAACAAGTTCCTTCTTACGCTAAATTCCTAAAAGACCTTTGTACTCAGAAGCGAAAATTTAAAATAACTCTTCCGAAGCAAATCAACCTCACTGAACAAGTCAGTGCAGTTATCACGAGCTCACTGCCGCCTAAACTAAAAGATCCAGGATCACCCTTGATCCCGGTAACTATCGGCGATATTCAAATTAAAAAAGCACTTCTAGACTTAGGGGCGAGTGTTAATATTCTACCTGGTAATTTATTTAACCAACATGATCTAGGAACCCTACAGACAACAGATGTCATCCTACAATTAGCAGATAGGTCTACCAAAGTACCACGAGGAATGTTATCTGATGTAATCGTTAAGGTCGAAGATTTCTATTATCCAGTAGATTTCTTAGTGTTGGATTCAGATAGTGCTTACAAAGAAAGCCAACCGGCAATCATATTAGGACGTCCCTTCTTAGCCACAATCAACGCTCAAATCAATTGCAGGACAGGTGCATTAGACATAGCATTCGGAAACCGTAAACTCCGACTTAATGTCTTTAACAATGTACCCAATGCGCCATTGGATTCAGAGTGCTATATGATCGATCTAGTTGATGATTTAACACAACAACAATTATCAACAATAACATGTAAAGATCCAGTGGAGCTGCTCCTGTACTATAATGCGCATATGCTAGATAATATGCCTGAAGCTAAGGAGTTTGAACTTGAAAGTGTTCAGTCAGTAGATTCTAATCAACCACCATGGACACATAAGATCGAAAAACTTCCGACTGACCTTCCACCATCAGCAAAACCGTCTTTAGAGCAACCACCCAAGCTAGAGTTGAAACCACTTCCATCTCATCTCAAATATGCTTTTCTTGGCCCTGAGAATACACTGCCTGTAATCATCGCAACAGACCTTACTGCTGCACAAGAAAAGGCCTTGTTAGAAGTGTTATCGAGATATAAGGAAGCGGTAGGCTGGACCATAGCAGATCTTAAAGGAATTAGTCCGACGCTGTGTATGCATAGGATTATAACTGATCCAACAGCCAAGCCAAGCAGAGATGCTCAGAGAAGGCTAAACCCTAACCTTAGAGAGGTAGTGAAGAAAGAAGTGTTGAAATGGCTAGATGCTGGAATTATCTATCCGATATCAGATAGCCAATGGGTTAGTCCCACACAAACGGTTCCAAAAAAATCTGGAATCACTGTCGTCGATACTCCTGAAGGAGAAAAGATTGCAACTCGCCCTGTGACGGGGTGGAGAGTATGTATCGACTACAGAAAACTAAACGCCGCAACCTCAAAAGATCATTTTCCTCTGCCATTCATCGACCAAATAGTAGAGAAGCTAGCAGGGCAGAAATTCTATTGTTTCCTAGATGGCTATTCGGGGTATAACCAAATCCCAATACACCCAGAGGACCAAGATAAAACGACATTTACGTGTCCGTATGGCACATTCGCCTACCGAAGAATGCCATTTGGATTATGTAACGCTCCAGCCACATTTCAGCGATGTATGATGGCTATATTTTCAGACATGGTCGGAGGTTCTCTTGAAATCTTCATGGACGACTTTTCGATATTTGATAAGTCATTCGAAGGGTGCCTCTCTCATTTAGAAAAAGTTCTTAAGCGTTGTACTGAAACTAATTTAGTACTAAGCTGGGAGAAAAGTCACTTTATGGTTAAAGAGGGAGTAGTCTTAGGACACATAGTCTCTGAAAGAGGAATGGAGGTTGATCGAGCTAAGATACAAATAATTTCCTCGCTACCACCACCAACTAATATCAAGGGGATTCGTTCTTTTCTAGGACATGCAGGTTTCTATAGGAGATTCATAAAAGATTTTAGTGCCATATCCAAACCCCTATGTAACCTTCTCCTAAAAGACGCACCGTTCAATTTTGATAAAGACTGTGCAGAGGCATTTAACACATTAAAAATGAAGCTCACGGAGGCACCAATTCTGCAATCACCTGATTGGTCTCAACCCTTTGAGATCATGTGTGACGCCAGCGATCATGCAGTAGGTGCCGTCCTTGGTCAAAGAGTGGACAAAAAGCCAGTGGTAATATACTATGCAAGTAAAACCTTCTCTGAAGCTCAAATTAATTACACAACCACTGAAAAAGAATTGCTTGCAGTAGTGTATGCGCTAGATAAGTTTAGATCTTACGTCTGGGGAGCTAAGGTAATTGTGTATTCCGATCATAGTGCCTTACGACACCTCTTGGCTAAGAAAGATGCTAAGCCACGGCTAATTCGTTGGATACTGTTGCTACAAGAATTTGATTTAGAAATCAGAGACAAAAAGGGCTCAGAAAATGTAGTAGCAGACCATCTCTCGAGACTGCCAGCAATCACCACTGATATGCTGGACTCCATTCGGGACAATTTCCCAGATGAACAATTATTGTTCGTCGCAAAAGTGCCTTGGTTCGCTAACTTAGTGAATTACTTTGTCACAGGGAAAACCCCAAACCACTGGAATTCACATCAACGAAAGTATTTCTTCTCTCAAACTAAACAGTACATTTGGGAGGAGCCGGATTTGTTCAAAATAGGAGTAGATCAGATTATCCGGCGATGTGTTCCAGATAACGAGCATTATGATATTTTAAATCACTGTCACTCGTATGCATGTGGAGGCCATTTTAGTGCTAAAAAGACAGGACATCGAATCCTACAAAGTGGATTCTTTTGGCCAACCATCTTTAAGGACTCCTACGAGTTTGTTAAGTCATGCCTACGATGCCAGCAGATAGGAGGTATTTCAAAAAGAGACCAAATGCCTATGACACCAATTCTTATAGTAGAGATTTTTGATGTGTGGGGCATAGACTTTATGGGACCCTTTCCTAAGTCATATGGTTTCGAATACATCCTAGTGGCAGTTGATTACGTCTCTAAATGGGTAGAAGCCGAAGCCACAAGAACCAATGATCACAAAGTAGTTTGCCAATTCGTTAAACGTAATATATTTTCTCGTCATGGAATTCCTAGAGCCATAATTAGTGATGGGGGTTCTCATTTCAAAAATATGTACTTTAGCAAACTACTTAAACATTATGGAGTGACGCATAAGATAGCTACCCCATATCACCCACAAACTAGTGGACAAGTAGAGGTATCTAACAGGGAGGTTAAGCGAATATTAGAAAAAACAGTACGACCCGATAGGAAAGATTGGTCAATACGATTAGATGATGCACTTTGGGCGTATCGTACAGCGTATAAAACCCCTATTGGTATGTCTCCCTATAAACTAGTTTATGGGAAATTATGTCATCTTCCGGTGGAGTTAGAGCACCGAGCCTTATGGGCCATTAAAAATGCAAACCTTAACTTCACAGCTGCCGGTATAAATCGAAAACACCAACTGAACGAATTAGAAGAAATTCGCAAGGAAGCTTATGAAAGTTCTAAAATATATAAAGAAAAAACAAAAGCTTTCCACGATCGAATAATTAAACGAAAGGTGTTTAATAAAGGTGACAAAGTCTGGCTATTTAACGCACACCTGCGGCTCTTCCCAGGCAAATTAAAAAGTAAGTGGACAGGCCCATACACAGTAACTAATGTTTACCCCTATGGTGCGGTTGAAATAATAGATCAAAAAGGTGGTGAGCCATTTAAAGTAAACGGACACAGATTAAAATTATTTGTACAATGGGCTGACAATGAAATTATATCATCTGAGACAATGGTCTTGGAAGATATAACTTAAACATGTAAGAGCTCCAAAATGTCTGGCTGAAGACATTAAACTTAGCGCTTTTTGGGAGGCAACCCAAAGAACTTTGTGGGTATGTTCCATAGAAACCCTCACGAGACTATAACTCGTCCACTCAGGCTACTGAGGGGTTTAAAGGCTTGTTGCATGTGCTAAGTGCAATCGTTTTCACCACGAAAGTGTGTTTTAATTTCTGCAATTTAAATATTATTATACCGTAGTTTGTTTTTCTTTTAAATCAGTTAGTCAAATAATAGTTCATCCTATACTCTGGTGTACCTATAGTAACCAACTAAGTTGGGGAACAATTTACCCAAATAAGAATCTGCAAAACCCATGCCAAAGATAGACGAAATTTGGACACATAAGGGACAAAAATTCTGTACAATGTACGACAAATCGTTACTTTTTGGGGGGACCAAACGCTACAAACAGCACACACGAAAATCGCCTGGGAGCAGTGCAGCGCACCGGCCGGCGCAGGCCTGCGTCCCGCGCAGCGCCTCAAGCGCACCGGCCAGCGCAGGGGTGCGCCTGCGTCTGCGCCTCGATGCGTTTCTGCGATTTTTTAAACCCTTCTCACTTCATTTTCTTCATTCTCTCTCAAAAACACTCCGAATTTTTGCCCATTTTTCGCTCCCAAGCTTCAACGAACGTGAAATCTACTCCAGATTCTTCATCTTCTTGCTCATAATCCTCAATATGTCGCAACAATTCACCGGAAATTTTCGTCGCCGTATCACTCGCACCCCGAGAATGCGTGTGCATACTCCCATTCCGATCAACATCGAGTATCCCTCACCACCACCTTCACCACCAGTTTCGACACCACCCACACATTTTTACATAGAAAAAACTCTTAAGGAATCTGATTTTAAACACTTTGGTATCATCGAGAGTTTCGACCGGCTCGGGTGGTCGGGGGCGTTGCAGATTGAAACGCCGTATGTGCATGAGACTGAGATTTATGAATGGATGCACACTCTAATCCGTAGAGAAGGGGCGGTGGAGCATGATTTTGAGCTACGAGGTCGCATAAATGGGAAAGAAGTGGTTGTTTCTAGGAAAGAACTATGTGATTACTTTGATTTCGACACGGATGTCCCGGTCACACGAGAATTTTGGACTGAGCAGGACTTATCAAGTGGGGTGTTGAGACACTCGGAAGGATGGGCTAAAAAGCTAACTGAGGTTTTTACTCTTTCGATTGAGCAAGCGAGAGTCTATTCAAAGTACTATAGGGGCGATCTCCGCCCTTGGGCCAAGGTTTTGTGGAAGCTCATTGTGTTCAATATTTTGCCAAGATCTGCTAATACCACTGCTGTTCGAACCCGTGAGGTCATTCTTATTCATGCTTTGCTCACTGGAAAACCGGCCATCTCACTCGCGTACATCATGATGCAAAACATTTGGGAATCAACTCTCGTGAAGCCACAAATGGAGATACCGTATGCACGAATGCTCACCGAACTCTTTATCAATATGGGAGTTATTTCGGACGGGGCAAGCCCACGCCTTTTGGGACCTAATGACGTTTGGTTTACACGGCATACTATGGCGGGTCTACAATTTGAACAGGTATCGGGCACATTCTTGATTAGGGACCCCGCACATGGTACCGTCTCAATCATTCCCGCTAGTCGAGCTTTTTACCAATATGACCCACTTTTAGACAAGGGTAAAGCGAGAATTGGTGAGTTCAAATGTGAGAAGGATGAAGTGAAGTTTGTGAAAGCCGAGGTGAAGTTTGAGAGGGGAGGATCTTCAAATGCAAACTTATCGGAGAATGAGGTTCTAGAGGCACGCCTAACGGCCATCAAGAATGCGGTGGAAGGACTATTGGCAGCAAACACTGCAGTCCTTTCGGAGGTCGACAAGCTCAAACAAGAGGTCAACATCCACGGGATCACGGTGGGAGCTCACTCCCGTTGGCTCGCTAGCATCCAAACGAGGATAGAGGAGCTCGAGCGGGCAGTCGGCCGCCGTAGTTCCCACACCGTCTCCACCAACACCTCTCAGTTGACGTCACCTGATGACTATTGATTCCATCCTTGCGGGAAACTCTCTCTAAAAGACTTTGGTCCTGACTTTTAAAACAATTGCTACTTGGTTCTGTAAATGGCCGTAGGCCATAACAACTATATGTGTGGTGTTCGTGTTGGCACCGTAGACTTTATTTTCCCATACCGATCGCATGCTATGCCTACTAAACATTTGACTTGCTTATCTCTGTTACCTACATATTATCATCCTCAAAGACTAATTCTAGCCTCAGTAGTGTCGGGGACGCCACAATTTTTAAAGTTGGGGAAGGGGAAACACATATATGCGTTTAAAAAAGTGTAGGATAAATGCTTGTAAACCATAATTTTAAAAAAAAAAAAAAATGATGAAAAATTTTTGAACCAAACAGGCCCCCCAAGCGCAGCCGCCGGCGCAGGCCTGCGCCCAGGGGTGCGCCTGCCCGAAAACTCTCCACTTTAAATAAAAATTTTTTTTTGCAAAACCCTACAAGAGCACCCCATGCGCCCCCCTTACGGCTCCTTCATCCTCTCCACCTATTTTCACCTAAAAAACTCAATTTTGCTCACAAAAATCACCAAAAATCAAGTTAGTGATTGACATTAAGCAAGAAGTAGCAAGGAACTTGAGTTTGCAACTCAAGTTGGGGAAGTTTGAAGTTAAGCTAGGGATCATCTGCCACAACTCTAGATTCAACCTCTCTTTCGTTTTTCATCAAGAACAAGGTACAAAAGCTTCACCATTCTTGAACTAGTAAGCTTTCATGGAGTTTGAAGATAAATTTTGACTTTTAGATTGACTTTTTGCATGACCATTTATACATGATAATTCTAAATGCTTCTATAGTATAGAATAGATTATTGAGTGAAAGCATGAGCACGATTAAGAAAAAGGCATGCTAGTCAATTTCCGGAAAGTTGATTGTTATTTTGTGCAATTTTGCTTAAATTATTAAGATGTGAAAAAGTGGTTAAATTGATATATTTATGCATCTTTATATATGATAATTGCACAAGTTATCAATTATGGCTCTTTGTTATGAAAATAGAACGAATTAAGAATTTTATAAATATATACTTAAGTTGTCGTATTTGCAGATGTCTCGCCGAACTAGACAACGCGTGGGG